>WFKH01003881.1:63926385-63946967 GCA_016163765.1 Magallana hongkongensis
CGTTATCTCTCAGCACTTCTACACAGACCGCCCGCTGCGTCGGACGGGATTTTTCTTTCTCGGGCTTATGATCTTTAATACAAAGATGTAGTCGCCACGTTCCTATCCGGTGTTTTATATATTATTAAGTTTTTAGTTTAGTGCTAGTTTTGTAGATGTTTTTCTCCTTTCATATGTAGTTTTTACTTTGTTGTCCTGAAGAAGGGACGGGTTGTCCCGAAAATTTGACAATATTTTTCTTTATTGTTCGTGTCGTTGGTTATTTTTAGTGCTTATATATATATATATATATATATATATATATATATATATAGATATATCTTACCTTTGTATTTGTGCAGAATAACGTACAAATTAAAGTATATTTAGATAACAAGCAAGCTTTTCTTGGATACATATATGTATGCACCTAACCGATAACGCCTGTAGAGGTTAAACAAATTTTCTACCAATCATATTAGGCTAAAAGCATTTAAGGGGATAGTTTTTTTACATGTTGGTCTTAAGGTTAATTTTATGAATACTAACGCTTTTACTGATGACTTCCAAAAAAGCAATCGCACATAAAATATTTAATGTGTTGGATACAGATCGTGCTGCTAGTGATAACAACTAATAAAGATAAATCAAAATTTTTACATATACTATTGTGAACGATTGAGGTCACAAGGCCCTTTGCGTTCCAACAGAGTGATCATGGCGGTGTAAAGTTCCTTAACTCGCCACGATCGCAGGAAAAGTTGTATAATTTTATTTGAAGATGTCGGGGCCTCCCTCCTGACGGCGACCGAGGCGTTTTCACGGAGCTCCTGCGACTTGTAACTGCTTTTCCATAGAGTTATTCTTGGCGAATGACTGCGCTCTCGCTGAGTACTGTAAACCAACTTTTCTTCGCAACGACTTTGTTTCGCGATTTATCGTCGGTAAACGGGTCGCGGCGATCAATTTTCGCGATCGAGCCTTTTCCAAAAAAAAAATCAACACTCCTTACGCATAAAAAAATTAAAGATCCATACCCGTGTTGTTATTTACACCCGTACGGTAGTAAGCTGTTCTTACGTATTATTTTTAGGCATCGGACCATATAATTCAGGTGTAACTGCCGATCGGGATTCGGTCATTTTACCTTAGAATTTTAATGAAAACGGCAGCAAGTTTTATTTTTTTATACTGAAGATATGACTTTTTAAAAAAATGTTCTATAATGTCTTTGCGAAAATATTTGATTCCGAGACGCGTTCATAATTACCCGTGCATCACACCAGAATTATTAACATTGTTGCCTGACCCCGCCTTGGAAGACACCACAGAAAAGAATACAGATTGTTCAAGTTGCTAATGAACGCATCATGAAGACTATTGAAAAATCCCGAAAACATAAACGTGGAAACTATGGTCATTACACTACGGAGAACAAAGCCAAGATCGCTAAGTGGGCCTGTGAACATGGAAATACAAGTGCCGCCAAACGTTTTTCTACAGAACTGATGAGAGATATACATGAATCTACTGTTAGACCATTTACTGTACACATGAAAATATTCGCCCCCGTTCTATTATAGCCTCTTACGCCCTTGTTGTCAGCGGGCAAATTTAAGACTGGGCGAATTTCAATGTTTTAAATTATTTCTTTTTAACTACTGTGTCTGGGCGAATTCAAGACGGGGCGAAACTGTTTGCATGTGTAGAAGGGCGAAAATACCCTGCATACAGTAATTTTCATTGGTCCAACGAAGATACACTGTGTAGATTTATGACGCAATTTTTCTGCCGTGTATCGACAAACTGCGTGATTACTTAGATTTAGCTTTAAAACAACCTGCCTTGGGTGTGTTTGCTGCACACCGAACGGAATCATTTCTAGCAAAATTAAAAAAAAACAACCGGCATCATCGTCAAATTCATACCGGGTGGGTGTACTGGAGAATTGCAGCCATAAGATCTTTTGGAAAACTCATAGTTCAAAGATTTAGTAAAAAACGATTTGTGACCCTGTATGCCACATAAATTAAAAAAAAGAAATGAACCCAGCGGGCATTTTAATGTTAAAGAACGTTGAAACAACGTTTAAATATGGTTGCATATAAAAGTTGAAGCAACGTTGAAAATATAACGTTTTAACGTCAAAATTCAACGTTGTTTCAACGTAGAATTGATGTTGAAATTAAGTTGAAAATATGTTGACGCGACGTTGAAAATAAGTCAAAATTATGTGATTTTTTCGTAATATTTAGAATTTAAACATTTATATTTTGTTTAGTTTGTGCTGGTTTATGTGTTTTGACGCTTTATTAAAAAAAAAAAACTAGATCAAACTTTAAAAAGTCGACCTTCGTTTAAATCCTGGTGGTATAGTTACATCATTTGCTTAACATCTTGTATATAAGATCCTAATTGTCGAGATTTTGAGCTTGTTTTTTCAAACTGTTAATACGGCGTAGGAAAATGAACATAATGAAACCATTTGCATTCCGCCAAATGGTAGCCATATTTGTTTTCCATGATATGAAGCAAAGAACGTTAACACAAAATTGTAGATTTCATAACAGTCAGTTCATTTGCACTCTGCAGTCTGTTCTAAAAAATACTTTAAATATACTCCAATGTAAATATAAAATAGTCACAAAAACCGGCACTTTCTGAACATGAAATCCGTGTATTGACTGCACGAGGTGTATCTAAGAACTTACTTTCTTTGTTCACCACTAGCGTCTTTAGCGGTCAAGTTGACGTAGAGCAGCCTGGTAAATATTTTCTACTGCCCCGTACGTTATGTTTTCCGAAAACTACTCCCCTACCTTAGCGTTACACCTGAACAGAAAAGATTATTTTTTTCCCTAAGATTTGTTAAGATTTATTTTTTGCACTTACAAGTTAAGCATTTGTTCGAGTGTTTCAACTGTCTGTAACCCAAATTAAAGCAAGTCGTATATTTTACAAATTATGCATATTTTGAGCACCGATTACCGTGGATTTGAAATCTGCCTAATAGTTTCGAAGTGTTTGTGACTATTATACGCTTAGAGCACTCGAACCAATGACCAACACAAAGTTTGACTATCGCTGTCTTACGTGCGGTATATATTTTTTGGAAATGCTTGTTATAAATACCTACAAAAGGGGTGACCTAAATTCCTCCCGTCTCAGAAGCGGAGAAATTCGACTCCCCCACACGCTGGAATCGACTTTGTCGGAATACTCTTGTCGACTCCCCCGCGTTAGGGGTTGTATTTGGTGCTCAAACAGTACTTGGTTTTGAATTTCTCTTATCTGATATGAAAATAAAAGAAATAGACAAAACACAAAGCAAGAAAAGGAATACATATCTATCTAAATCAGGCAATTTGTAAATATTTTAAATGCAATTAAATATAATCATAAGTAGTTGATATTGTACTATATAAGCAATCGATGAAGATTATCTGAAAAAAAAAATTAACAGTGACATTTAAGGACTGATTCGCGGCGAGAAATTTTTGCGACGAGACTTTCGCGAGCCTCGCGAGATTTGAGCAAAAATTTCACCTGATGTGACAGTTTGAAATAAATCCAAGATGACGGCGATGGGTACCCTGTGTATTATTAGGTATAGGGTATTTATTGGATTTGATCACGCCCTGACCAAAATTATCACCTCATAATAGTCAAAGAATGATTTTTTATTCCTTAAGTAATTAACTTGTACACGTAGTCGGGGAAATAAGCAGGCTGTAAACGCGATGTAAAAACACTGAGCACATCATGAGCACTTGGCGGATACTGTAAACCAACTTTTGTTCGCGTGCGAGAAATTTTCGCGAGTTTTAAGCAAAAATTTCACCTGATGTGACAGTTTGAAATAACTCCAATATGGCGGCGATGGGTACCTTGTGTATTATTAGGTATAGGGTATTTATTTTTATTATGACAAAAAATTATAACGTCAGATGCCTGTGCTATACTGCTATTATGCAGGCTACTTGAGCCCGCCAACGGAGCTCTAGTGATCAGAACGCAGAGCCTCAATGTGTACTTTGTGCATGCTTAGAGTGCACATCGTCGATCGCGAATGGCGTTCTAGGCGATCGTTTCAACTGCGACACATGACTTCAAGATGTCGCTGCGTTGTGTGCGGCGCTTTATGGGACTCTACTGAATGCACCTGAGTGTTTAACATTTTTAGGGCGCAGTGGCAGGATCGCGTTGAAAACGCAACCCCGGTGTGAGTATTACATGTGTAAATTATTGAAAATTAAAAGGCAGCAAGTCTCTTCTTACCAAATAATTATAATATTTAGCCCCTTGAGCTAGGGTATATATAATCTGAGATTATTCTGACTCCTGCCACAGCACAACAACCCTCCAAAATGAAGCTTAAAATGCAAACATGGAACTTCCTGACAGGTCCATCTAAGGAATATGGTACCGTCAAGGTCCAATCTAAAATCTAAAAAGTTTGAAGAATTCTTTAAAGAAATTATATTTTTTGACTTAAGGTATCCGGCCCATATTAGGACCTAATTTTTCTAACCCTTAATATCCATCATGTATTAAATACTCTGATATTAATTCAAAGCTTTTTAGAATAGAAAAAGATTTACCGAGAGAAATTTTCAAAAATATCATTAACTAAGCAGTAATTAATTAATGAAGATTGCATTTAGGTCTATGGGAACAAGCTCATATTTTAAAATAAAAAAGTAAATACTAAGAATATAAATAAATGCTTTGGTGAAAAGATGAATTTAATCCTTAGGAGTACAAAAACTATTTAAAATAAATTTTATACTGTATATATTTTATAAAATTGATTTTTATAGATTAAAATCAAAGGGGGGCAACTCTTCAAGAACAGGAAAAGGTCATAAATTAGGACACATTCCACTCCTACATACTGATACTTAGACATGAAAATTATGTCCAAGTATACTGAGTATTAAGCCCATACATATGTTATGCATCCAGATTCATTGAATCTCGGGCTATTATGGATCGGATACCTTAACGTTGATTCGTGCTTCACAGATTACAAATATTTAGTACTGGCCATCACGAGAATAGTTCATTTTCACTCTTTAGAATGTATTATCATTTTTTGGAATACTTATACATTAATCCGTTAAGAATATTATACATGTACAGGCGAGAGTCACATTTTTGGAGTCAGTACGAAGATGTATTCTTTTTTCACACACAGAAACTTTGTTACATATAGAATAAGAGATAAATATTTTTTTGATAATCAGATTTATTTAAGCAGTCGTGCAAAATTGTTTTTGAATATAACACTCAAATGAATATAAAAGATAGGCCCGTTTTAAAACAAATTCTATGGTACAAAGGCAACTGATGTCCAGCTCTGCGTCAGCAAATGTACTGTATTCAAAGTCTTTATACAGCACCATGTGGTCTTCTATAAAAACCTTTTCAGGTAAGAGTTAGATATAGTTTCGGGGTTTTTTTTCCAGCTTTTAGACTTATAAATGATTTATAGCACTTCTTAGACTGTTTTGCTTACTCGATAAAACTTGATTATACATTAACATGTATCATCGTAAAAGTGATAATTAGTTTTTTTTGTTTTTTCTCATGTATACATAGAAATTATGTCACTTATAGTTTTAAAATAATATGTAATTTTTCATAATGCAACTGCAAAATTCCTCTTTTTTTTTTAAATTAATATTTTTTCATAATTGTTATTAATATTAAAACTTGGATGTATTTAGATCAACTTAATGCTTGGAAGAAAATCAGACACCATGTTGAAAATAATTTATTTATTATAATTGGATACATAGTTATAAGTTCATGTGAATTACAGAGAAAATGCATCTTGTCTCCAACCACTTGCTTTTAGAAGGCGATAAAGCTCACTATATTCACATTTGATGATACTTTTTTCATTCAATACATTAAATGTTGTTTAAAATTGATAAAAGTTGCTCTACTGTTCTTTCCAATTTAATGAAGCATGCAATTAACATGTTTTATGTTAAGGAGAAAAAATACTCATTATGTTTCAGGAGGAAATATCATTTTTGGATAATATATCATTGAAGGAAAAAAGAATAAACCTTCCGGTATTTTAAACCAAACCAAAGCATCAATAGCAGAAGAAAGGGACAAAAGAAACAACCAGCATGTCGCAAAATCAAACCGGTCCAGGTGCTTTTTTCGAAAAGTATAAAAAGTTCTTGGAAAAACTGGCGTCGACAAAATATGAGGTGGACGCAAGCTACAAATATCGTGACTTTTATGGGGAGTGGGGGATGACATGCGTTCGCTATATTAATCCATATCTATGGGTTATACCTCTCACTGCAGCAATTTTACTCGTGATTAGTTTTAAAAAACAACAGCTCTTTGGGCAGATGCAGAAATGCTTAATCTTAGTAATGGCAATTGATGTATTTTTCGCTACGGTTACCGGTTTAAAGGATGCAGTTTTTAATTTTATGAATTGGAACTATGGTTTTGTTGAATTTAAACTCTGTATGTTCATGTTGGTGTTCATTCGATTTCAAACAGCTGTCCACGGTACCTCGCTTTGGATCAAATCTCTTATGCTTCTACATCGAGTTTTCATGTTCCTGTTTCCCTTTAAATTCAGACAAGTAAAATTCAAATTATTTTTTATTCCTTTTTTTTCGTTACATATACTTGTAGTGATTTCTTATTGTGCCTTGGTATATAAAAACCCTGTACGAAGTTTCCCTACAATACAAGAATACAATTCTGGAATGCAACTTAAAAAAATCGATGCATGCGTCTTGGATCCAAGAATGGCCATTCTTGATACACCGTTTTACATATTTGTACAATATTTTTCATTCTTTGCTCAAACTGTATACCTTACTTTACTGCCAATTTGCATTCATTTTATTTGTACAGTTTTACTTATATTTTTAGTAAGAAAGGAAATTACAAGGATGTCTAATTTAGCCCCTACCAGTAGCTTAGAAGCTTTAAGGAATGTAAAATATTTGATTTTAATGAAGGTCCACATATATTTAGGTATTTCCTTTTTCCTTCAGGAGACTCCAATTTTAGTTACAACTAATTTAGGAAGTTTTGGCCAAAGCTTAACCGGAATAAAAAACGCGAGTTCTGTAGCATTAATTTACATGTTTCAAACGTTTGCAATAGGCAAACCGATAGATTTATTGATTTACGCAAGCCTCAGTCAAAAAGTTAAAACTGAACTTCTGAATATTATTTGCTGTAGAAACAAGGAAAACAAAATATAAGTAGTTTTTAATTCACAAAAGTGCTAAGCTCTTTTGAAGAGAAAATGAGCTACTTTATTACAGCAATTAGTTTTTGCAGTTGAATCCCAATTCCGCAGTGACACATTCTCTGTTGATAGGTCTCCGGATTTGTTTTTTACATTTAATTGATACGTACATTGTCATTTCCGGTCATACGATATCCAATCCCGCCGAAGAAAATACTGTTTAGCATATAAATAACACTGATGACAAGGATGAATGGGATTATAAAATGAAACCGCAGCAGTGGTTATAAATGTCTTACATGCTTGGACTTCGAAGTTTTAAGTCAATAAGGGAACTACACGTGCTATATGATGTAAATGGGATCAATGAACGAAAGGTACCGCATCGTGGGATGGAGGAAAACTGCAGCACTACGGATGTGACACTATATTGATGAACTGACGTAAGATGATACAGAGGCAACATGTGAGCATTATAAGTTCAAAGAAAACAAAAAACAGTTGGCAGTATATGTCGAAAACAATCTACTCAATTTAAACATATATTGTAGAATAAATGGTTAATCGCTGTATGATTTTGCATCACAATTTTAACAAATTAACTTCAAGGGTATGCCCATTTATGTTCAGCATGAATTGTTTATTTGTTTTTAGATAAACAAATTATATATAGTTAAATTGTGTATAATTTTGTTATGAGATATTCTACTCTGTCCGAAGTTTCTGTTTCCAACACATCTTGCTTAATATTTCGATAATCATAAATACTTATGTGCTTTGTTGTTAAAACTTGTCAAAAAGTGAGGGAAGCAGTAACCTTGGACAGACTATGGAAATATAAAATACATGGATACTGTCTTGAAATATAAGCTATATTTGGGTGAGGGTAGGAAAACGTGACAGAGGGCGGGGCTTGCCGAGCCCTCCTCAGGTTTTTAACCCGAAGCCAAATATCGCTTATATTTCAAGACCGTTATTATGTATTTTGTTTATTCTGGTACATAAAAATCACATTTTGCGCCTCAAATGAGCTTTATTCAACATTTCGCTGCATATCTGCTGTTGAAACCAAGACGTAAACGAAGGAAAAAAGACGACGTCACAATGCATTTCAACGTCGATTAAACCCGCGAGGCTATATTGGGGCATTGACCGAATATAGCTTTGGTTTATTGGGTTAACTTTATTCGGTAAATGCAAGGGGTAGTTGGAGGATAAAAAGAATTATCTTTAAGTCGGACGTAGAAGGTTATGGGCGTCCATACATCATTGGTTGGAATAAATATAACACAACAGGTTCAGACAATGGATACGACCCCATTCAATAATGGATATAAAGATATTACCGTTATTACAAATTTCAATCGTATAACAAAAATGTACTTCGTTACATATGGGACCTACATGTAGTACTAAATGTTTATCATGTCAGAAAATTTGGGTTTCTTTTTTCTTTTTTTTTTAAACATGATTTGTTTAAATTAACATTGCTACTTCATTCATTTCAAATTATTTTCAACTACTTATGTATAAGTGAAATATATGATAAAACAGATTAAATATATAACTTTAAAACACTGTACTTAAAAAAAATATGTCATTAAATTAAACAAATGGACCTTTAATTCACATGACCGTTGTTCACCTACCATTGAGAGGATCAACAGCGCATGTGTTTATTGCTAACGCGAGAGAAAGAAGACATGAGACCTAACAGATCTAACGGTCACCTAAGCATAATGCAAATTTCTTTAGGATTCCCAGAATGGCAATTCAATTATTAAATGATTATGCAAAATGGAATAACGAGAATATCTTCCTGAAAAACTGAAAATGATAAGTATGTAAATGTTTAGGAAATGCAAATTTCTCTAGGATTCATAGAATGGTCATGTCCCTCTTTTTTAAACGTAAAGGTCCAAACGCAATTACATTCTCAAATAGAAAACACTGGTAAATTTAATATTTATATAAAAGAGGCCAAGAGGCCGTTCCGGGGGCTGGGTGGTCAACAATTTAACCATCAGATTTATTTTAATTTTTTAGACATGATTTCTTTTGCTATATACCATTGCTTAGTAAAAAACAATAACTAATATTTTAGGTTAAAAAATTAAACAGTTTCTATATCTTTATAAAGAGCTCTTCTTCTTAAGGAGATTGGTATAGTCTAAAAACCGACAACTGGAGGTTAAACACCCCCCTTCTCTTTTACACAAACAAAGATTAGATGCGCGGAGAAGTGATATCCGACAGAAACCATATCCGTTTTATCTTTTTATAAAAAGCACCTACGATATCGCTATTGTGATCTCATTTTACAATTTCATAAGATCATCCCTCTTCAATATCTCCTTTAGTATGTTTCGTAATTAATTGGTGTACTTTTTTTTGTTTTTTGTACCTGTATGATATTTCCATCAAGGTGGTATTGGACATACTGAGATGATATCAATATCAATATCAAATATGAAATATACCATGATCGCCATTCAAAAGTACCTTCGGGTTGTAGTTTTCTCACTCAGACATGCAAAGCCCGGTTCCTTTGTGCTACGATGTTGGTATAATATTACAAGTTTTTTGTTTTGATTTTTTTTCAATATCGTTATGTTCATTACCTCCGTCGCCCTTGCCCTGAATACATTTTTTTAAAGCAGACAATGTTGAATTAAATACTGATTCGATAAATATAAGCCAATTTGCAATTAAATCATCGGTGTAACAAAACTTTTATTAGGATTGTTACTGACTGTCCACGAAATATAACGAGTCGAACAATCTCACAGACGGCGAACAAACTAACGTATATATCAAACATTTAACCACCACATTAGGGAAGGGGGGGTGTTAGAGAAATCCACTCAAAGTATTTGTACCACAGTACAAAATATTACTGGAGTACACCTTTAAAATTAAGCTGCTAGGTTCGGAGGACAAGTGGTCTTCAAAAACAAGACCGTTGAGCAATCAGTCGTTTAAAGGGGCATAGTCACAATTTTAGTCAAAATTTATATTTCTTATTTTAGCTCACCAGAGCTGAAAGCTCATTTCAGCTTTTCTGATCACATTTTGTCTGTCGTCTGTCTGTCGTCTGTCTGCCTGTCTGTCCGTAAACTTTTCACATTTTCAACATCTTCTCCAGAACCACTAGGCCAATTTCAACCAAACTTGGCACAAAGCACCCTTAAGCAAACGGGATTCAAAGTCTTGAAAATTAAGGACCACGTCCTTTTCAAGGGGATATAATTAGGAATTATTGAAAATTTTTGAGAAATTTCAAAATATCTTTTCTAGAACCATTCGGACAGGAAAGCTGAAACTTATGTGTAGTTTCAAAATTGTGAAAATCATGACCCCCAGGGGTAGGGTGGGGCCACAATGGGGGTCGAATTTTTACATCGGAATATATATATAGTAAATCTTTATCTCTGAAACCGATCAACCAGAAAAGCTGTAACTTGTGTGAAGGCATCCTCGGTAAGGGTAGATTCAAGTTTGATAAAATCATGATCCCCAGTTGCAGGGTGGTACAACAGTGGGGGGTCGAATTTTCACATCGGATTATAGAGAGAAAAATCTTTCAAAATCTTCTTCTCAGAAACCGATCAGGAAGAAAAGCTGTAACTTGTGTGGAAGCATCTTCAGGTAGGGAAGATTCAAGTTTGTTCAAATTATGATCTCCGGGGGTAGGGTTGGGCCACAGGGGGGGGGGGGTCAAATTTTTACATAGGAATATATGGGAAAATATCTGCAAAAATCATCTTCTAAAACACAATTTGCTTAGAAAAACTGTAACTTTAATCAGTTCAGATAGTGTAGATAAAAAAGGGTTGGCCCACATAGGGGGAAGGGGGGGGGGTTGGGTTGGGGTTCCAATTTTACAAAGGAAAACATTATTTGCATTATTCTTAAAAACTCAAATGTTAATATATATGGTTTTACCTTTATGCAAGCATTTCGACATATCGTTGATTCTTTAAAATTGTTAAGACTTTGGCCCTAGACAATTCTTGGGCCTCACAAGGTGTTCAAAGTTTGATGTCATCCATATATAAACAGTTGTTTAAGATCTTCTCGAGAACTGCAATGCTCAATATGTGATATGACTGTAAAATCATCCTGTTACAGAGGGGCTCAATGATAAACATAGGAATATACAGGGGATATTTTTATACAGGATCTATTATACGACATTGTTCAGATATTTTGTATACGACTCCATAAAGCTGATTTTATTATATCTATTGTTGCTCAGGTGAGCGATGTGGCCCATGGACCTCTTGTTTAATGTTTACAATGCTTTATAAAGGCATTTTTAATAGTCAACCAAAATTTGAGCGTCAGTCGTCGAGTAATAAGTGAGATACAGAGCTCATATTTGTTTACATTTTTTCCCCCCTTTAAACCTAATATTATTGTGGCAAATGCTAGGAACTGTTTATTTATGTATAAAACTTATCCCGAGATTAAAAAGAATCGGCTTGAAAAAGAACCTTAAATGGTATCTTAAACCAATGTAAACAGAAACATGGCACAACCCATGATTGTGAGCTCTGTATCATGCTTATAACTCTACAACTGACACTTAACTTTTGGCTCATCATTAGAAATGCCTTACTGAATTATATTAAATAATAAAAATAGAAAAATTGTGATTATACCCCTTTAATAGAGCCCAGAATCCCAGACTGAAGGAAAAGTTTGGACTATTTATACCCTTATGTTTTTCATATTTTTCATTATATATTTTAAGTAAGATTTTAACTAAGATTTTCATTATATATTTTCATCATTCATTCACCACAAAGCTTGAGGATTGGGACCGGATAAAATGGATATTATGAATTCAAAGTTGTTTTAAGTATATGAATACTTGTGTCATATTTATTTTGATCTGATACATTTACATGTATTTTCCTAAATAATGCATTCCCTCCTACAATAATTCATGTCGCGAGGGGATGCTCCGCTTAGCGGTGCCCTTGTTCTCGAAGCTATCCAAAACTAACGATTTCTTTTTTGAACTGATGATTTGATGTTTCAAATCAATTTTAGAATATGCGTGTCTCATTGTTTATTTCGATCGGAAGTACGTCACAACATGGAGCTGTCCCATACCGCCTTATGATTTTATTTCATATTATAAGGGGTGTATTAGTTAACGCCTACTTCATGACGCACGGAAAATGACATCGATTTACTGATTGAGGTGCATGTATATTTCGGTTTCAGATTGTGGCTAAACAGCAACAGTCATTGTAGTATTGCAAATGGATAACAACTCTACTTTACAGCTACGTAACGCTAGCTTGGACGAAGTTCGTTCACAACAGATTGGCGATGCCTATATTTGGTTAGGATTTGTGATAATTTTAATTATTCTTGTGTGTAACACAACACCATTAGTTGTAATGGCAAAAGACGCACAACTTAAGAAACATCGGTTCTTTCGTTTTTTAATTTGTCTTAGCGTAAACGCCATTATGACCAGTCCTTTTCTACTTGGAGGCACAGCTTTTAGGAAACTGACACCAGCAACAAACTTATCCAAACTAAGAATTTACTTTGACTGCATGCTTTTTCAGTCGTATTTGCACCAAGGAATTATAGCACTTGAACGCTACTTTGCATCCGGGACAAATTTCGACAGATACAGACAATTATTCACGTCCTTCAGACAAACTATGTATTTAGTGTTAAGTTATATTATTGTTGGCGTATTTGCAGCCGTTGTTTTGGGGATATATTATGATTTTGACGAGAGAAGACCAAAAGATGTGTATGGAACAAATCACCACTTTATATTGTTTATCTATGGATGTTCAGTTCTTACTTTTATGTTTTTGATTGCTATGATAACATTAGTTTGTACATTTCGAGTGCTGAAGCAGTATAGACAAACAATGCGTTTAGTTGCTCCAGTTTCCAGAAACCGTTTTCAACGTTCACGCGAAAAATCACAAAATTCACCAATCTCTGCTCCCTTTCACGTTTCAAGATCGTCTGTTGATAATCCCGCAAGGAACGCGGCTTATTCAAATAACCAAATGAATGAAGCGACTTTAGAGGAAAGGAATATTATGAAAGAAAGGGCAATTACAAATCTAAAGTCCCGACGTAGCGTAGATATCATCAAAACGTTTCTGATAGTTTTAGTTGTAGTTTTATTGTTCAATGTGCCGTATTGGCTGACACGGATATTGCTTTATCTAGGCTTAATTCATGAGTCACAGCCGTTAATAAATGTCACCTTCCTTTTAACTGTCGCTCAATATGCTGCGTGTCCTTTTATATACCTTTTTAGAATACAGCTTATTCGAAAATCCATTAAAAGCATTTTTATCAATACTTAAGAAAACGAAAATGTAACTTCATTTATAAATAAACTTAGTTAACGCGTAATGCAGAATCAGGTTCATAGAAAATATGTAAAAAATCACTTGACATACGGCCCTGGTACATTTTTATCCGGGGTCTATACACTTGACTGTTAGCATCAGACATTAGGATAAATCACCAGTTTACGGTTCGGGAACATCGAGCCTAAGACAACATTTTCAATCCTTTCGTCTTCGGTTTCTTCTCTTTTTCTCGTTTAGTGCATACATTCAACGTCCATGGATTGTCCAAAGCTGTCAATTTGGATCTCATGAATTGTTTCTTCTGATCTTTTCCGGTCTGTTTCTCTGGGCCTAGGATGGACCCGGACATTGGTCTTGAAAAGGATAAATCAGACGTCTTGAAATTTGTTTCCCATAGTTGTATACATTATTTAACTGCCCAGGTCCGTTTGCTCAATGGTGATTGTATTGAAGATGTTTAGAGATCGTTGGACTCTTCTCATTAATTAATTATTAAAAGCGGTGTTAAATAATGGACTGTGGTTTTTGCCAACATTTTCCGACCCCTTTTAGTAAGTGCAGTGCCACTGAAACATTCATGAGGGCATCTCATTGACACACGGCATGCTGACTCCTCGCATAACATCACAAGGTAAGTTTACCAACAATGACTTAAAACTAGTTAAGATGGTTTTAGAAATTTTTTTTTCATTATTTGATGACACACAATTTACTTCGGAAGATGTTAAAGCTGCTTTTTCGATTCATTAATTAGATATCAAAGATTTTTTTTTAATTTACATGCATAAACAAGTTATACATGCAACTTTACTAAGTTTCAACTCTTTTTGTTGATAAAAATATATAAAGTTTACACAGGAAGTACTAGTGTTAGGCCACATTGAAATAAAAAATTACTTCCGTCGTGGTAGTATGTATACAAGTCATATATTTTCGCCAATTAACTGTTTGGTTTTTATTCAACCAATTTATGGGCATTGTTTACGTATACAAACCTTACAAAGTATATTCACGCAAAATTCGTCTTTGTATCTTAAAACCCGAATTTTAAGGACTTGGAACTTTTATAGATTTAGACCGAAGTGTTTGCGCATCGCTGAACCAAACTGAGTGAAACGCAGTAATCCAAGTCATCCTCAATGGTGGACAGCAAACACTCCGACGTTTCAATATGCGAGAAATACCACAGAGCATTGAAAATATTCTGAACACTATGGCTAATTTTACGATAAGACTGGATAGGCAGTAACGTCTTGAGGACGAGTTGACCGATGGAACACGCAGTGTCCACGGACTATATAACAGACCGGTACAAAAAGAAGCAGATGACACCATCTTCAAAATAGCACAATTGATTGTCTCAAACGATAAATAACTAACAAGATAAACATAAACATGTACCAAGGCTATGGAATAAAGTTAGAATCTGAAATCCAAACACAGAAACAACAATTTTAGATTTAAAATCTCAATTCATGGAAAATAGCATTACCATCACAGACAGGAAAAAGGCCCAAAGATATAAAACACAGAGGCCTTTGCTAAAGTGCTTAGAAATTTATTCTGACAGGAAATGGACATGAGCGATGAAGATGTTGATTCCTTGCGTATTAATGCTTTGTTCAGAGTGTTTGAAAAGGAAATTCACAGGAAATAACCGAAATTAATTCGCATGCAAGGTATACAGAAACATGATAATCAGTAGAGTAAATCTTCTAAAGCAGAAAAAGTCATCAATATCACCCATTACCTTTTTGATTGTTTTTTAATTGTTTTACGTATTTTCTTTCTTTTTTTTTATTTTGGGGGGGGGGGGGGGGAAGCATATCTCAGATCGTTTTAATTTCAAAGATTTATTCAGTAAATGATCTGGAAAACTATTGGATTGCTTATTAAATTACAAATACAAAATGAAAAAAAACCCATAATACATGTAGCATCGTTTGACAAAAAAAAGTCGTCTCTACAATTGGACTAAGCAGATTTATTGGTAAAAAACCCCCACTTACTATAACTATTTACTTAAAAAGTAAATAGTAATATTATACACATCATTAAAAGAATGTGTATAAAAATAATTTGTTTTCACGTATTTATTAATGTTTGTGATAACAATTATTTTTATTTTTTTTTGCAAAGTGAATTGTTTTACCGATCTTCGACGCTTTTTAAAAATAATGTGTATCAATTTTAATTGAGAATAAAGATTAAGTTCTTATCATGAGTTAAGATATTTTCGGCGATCTCCAAAATTTGTTCATGTGCTTTTAACTAATAAGGGAGATCCCACAGTGCCTGTCCAATAAGTCATTTTGATAAGTTTCAGTATTGGTTTTGTCTGGGATATCCCTGTTTGTGATGTAGTTTATTTGTAGTAAGTTTTGATTATTGATAAATAACAATATTTCATCAATGACTATTTAGTTGTTTTTTAAGGAGAAAAAATTAACAAGCTGGAGTCCATAGATGGAACGCAAAATGGAGGTTATTAATTGAACAGTCTTTATTGGAAATCTTTAAAGGGACCTGGACACGATTTCAGATGAAAATTTTATTTTTGATTTTTATGTAATAAATAGTTTACTTGTGCATTTTGAATGATTTACCAAAATTTGAATGTAAGAAGTCGTGTTACAAGCGAGATACAGAGGAAAGAAGTCGTTGTTATGTAAACAAAGCTCGAGTCTTATATTTGTTTACAAATAATGTAAAGTAAAGAAATTACCATTTATTGACAAAATAACTTGTGGAAACAAGATAAACTTATTAAATGTGTTCATAAATAAGTTTATCAACAACAAAATGCAACATTAGATTGAAACTTTTACCAATTCAAGACATATGTAAACAATAATAGGACTCGAGCTTTGTTTACAAAACAAAGAATTTTAACCTCTGTAACTCGCTTGTAACTCGATATTTGACTTTCAAATTTTGACAGAGCATTAAAAACATCAATATTGACCATTCTAGACATTAAAAATGAAAAAATAAATTCTGAAAAAATTGAGCTCAAATCGTGTCCAGGTCCCTTTAAGATCATTGGATGGGCATAAATGATTAAGAAAAGTAAAGAACTAACCTATTGCTGCAATTTATAATAATTGTACTGTTTGACGTTTTTAATTCCAAAATATTATAAAGTTTAATCATAGCACAACTGAAATACAAATGATTTTATAATCACACCCCCTTCTGAGTGAAAAATAAAAGGAGTGTTAAACTGCAAGATGATTTATTCTAGTATTTTAATTCACTTTCACTTTGGAATTTAAGCTCAAATCAATAAAAATAATACAGATTTTGAATAATAATGGCAAAAAGTAACACAAAATGTTATTTTTGGATTTTGTGTCAAATCAAAGTGGCCTTACCAATGGACAAATAGAAATTCAACTGAGAAGTGATATTATTAAAGTTCTTGGAAATCAATAAAACAGAAGTGGGCTAAACGGTGCATCCGTAGAAAATGTCTTTAATCATTACCTTACATGTATACGAAAGACACGTTCTTTTTTTTTTACCAAAGCATTAAAGATTTATTAATTATTAACTTCACCTTCTCCCTACTTTGCGACTAGTCGACAATGACACAGATATGACTTATTCGTCATTAATACTTTAATCGTTTTAAAGTTTTGCTCATAAATAAAAGCATTTTACATAATTAAGTAAAAATGAGACTCATGATCATGATTTTCACCAATGACCTTGGCCTTGAAAAAATTACAATGTATTAAATAATTTCATTACGCAAAGAGGTACTGTATAGCAGGTTAAAATCGCGGTCGGAAAAAATCGCTTTTTTAAAGGATGACTGCACTTAAGGACATGCGATATTTGCGAGAAAATAAACTTTTAAAAGAAGAATTTTTCTTTCAATTGCAGAAATGGTCAACATCTAAACTGCAACTTTACGTAATTGCGTTAAATGAAAGTATGTTGTTACCAAGTACGAATTTGTTTTCATAGGCGGGGGTCATCACGATTTCTTGAATCTCCATACGATAATGAGGACGCCCACTTTTATACTGACTTCATACATAGTCAGCGCATGTTTGTCTATTGTTCTCCGTTCAACAGTAGTTGTATATTTGCATTATCAAAATTATGTCAAAGGGAGATTAATAGACAAACATGCGCTCATGGTTTAAATGAGAAAAAACTGCTTCTTCTTACTTTCGCTTTCCCTGTTGTAACCAAGGGTTGTTGCATGTTGAATATTATAATTCACCACGTGATTTCTCACCTCAGGAAACTTTGTGAATACAAAATTCTATCACGTGACGTGTAAAGTAGCATGTTATGTGCTAACTAGGATACGTTAAGTTGATAAGCATTGATTTAAAGTCTTCTGTACTTACATGGATTGGTCTAATTGTTGAAACCGTGGTAAATAGTAGACTTGTACCATATAGAATAGAAAGGGCTATGGTGAAAGAGTGATCACAAATTTTCATACATGGCATTGTTATTCATGCTAGTATAATTTTAGTACCATTCTGATAATGTCAGCTCCACCTCTCATGCATATTAATATCAATCTTATGTTTGATCAAGGGCAGATAAGCGAAAATTCTCCTTTTATCGAAAGTTGTAAGAAGGATAACATAGAATGAGCTCATTTTCTCAGTCTAAAATCTTAATTCATGTTGGAAATTGACTAGACTCTTTAAAAAATTTAACAAAAGTGATATTAGGTTAAGAAATAAACGCAACAGAAGCGACCGAAAAGGGCCCAGAACCCGGCGCTAAGTGCAGTCATCCTTTGCAGCAAATCGCGGTCGATTGAATTCGCGGAAAAACAAACAATTGTCAAATCTTAAATTCGAACCCGATTGAGTTTTACAAAATACAGATCCCGATTATCTGTTCACGGTATAATTAACTCACGACGAAATAAATAAATTGTTTCTTTATCTATGTGGATTTTCAAAATGTTTTGTTGAAAAACAATTATAGTGAAATCTATTGAAAACAATAATATCAATACTAGTACCTAATGAAATGCTTTTCGATAAGACCCTTGCCGTAATTTCTCGTACAGGTAAGTAAACATGATATCACTTGTACAAACTACAAAGAATACCCCTGAATACACATCAAGTGAAATCGCGAACCAGATGACATGTGTTACATGTATTTAATAAATGTTCCCTTATACGTGTGGTTTGCGTAAATGGAGTAGTATTTACTAAAGCATTATAATACCCACCAAATCCTGATGATTTGTCAGTAGTCAAAATGTTGAACTGGTTGTTGAATACGTTTACAGTAATTTTAAGCCGCCACCAAGTACTATTCTACCAGATCTGAGAGTCAAGCGACAATGTCGAAGCGTGTAGTACAGCAGCTGCTAATGAATTTGTTGTTGAAATAAACAACGGCATGTCAGGCCCAGCTAGAATATCTACATCCATGAAACGGAAAAGGGATGGATGTGGACATCTGTCGATAGCCATTAGCCACGTCAAATTAAACTGTTCTGTACTATATGTAGTGTTTTTATGTTAATAAAAATAGTGTTTTAATTGATGTCGATAAAGTTATATTTACAGGTAATAAAGACTGAGTAATACGCACGATAGATATTTAACAATTCGTTTTCACACTTCTACTCGTCTTATCCTATCACTATCAGAGACGTATGTAATCAAATTTTACGACCTCGATAATAGAGAAGTTAATTACCAATTAGAATCAATAAAAAATAGGACCAATCTGTATATTTACACAACGACTCATATGCTACTAGACTGTTTGAAAGAGTGCTATGCCATTTAAACGGAAACGTATTTTGTGGTATGTGTTATCATAAACAGATATAGGTATTGTATTTTATTGTTTATTACCAAGAACCATACAATTCATAGGTTTAACATATATACATAAATTAAGTGTACAAACATATGTAGACATTTTTTTAAAAATCACAATCTTAAATTAGTCTGCGGGTGCACTTAGCAGTGTACATAGCAGTGTTCATTGCAATGTACATATGTATTGCAATGAAAAAACAGGATAATGGAGAGTACAATGACAAAAGAGGATAATGGAGAGTACAATGACAAAACAGGATAATGGAGAGTACAATGACAAAAGAGGATAATGGAGAGTATATTCTCCAAACAAAACAAAAACAATATATTTTTATCGTAATTTTGAGCATTTATAAAGGTATTTGCCCAAATTACACAACTCTTTGATATTCTTTGTTAAGAGTAATTAAATGAGTTTAAAAACAGAAGGTTTTTCGTAATAGTATTTTTTTACATGCATATTTCTTATTTCTTTATAAAATGGACAGATTAGAATAAAATGAAACTCATCTTCAATATGCGATAGTGAACATAGTTTACAAACTCTATCATTTCTATGGATATTATAAAATCTGCCACGCTCAATCTCAAGTTAATGAGAGGATAAACGATATTAACTTATGAATTGTACACATACATTTGGTATTGGTATTTTCAAATATTCTTGTACTTCAAAATTAGTACATAAGTGCTTATACATTATGCATTTGGGAGAATTTTCAAAGTAGCTATGACCTTTTTGTATAAACATATCAGTCAGACTCTGCTTCACATCAAGTAAAAATACATGTTCATTAAATTGTTCTTGAGAGTACCATATGTATCCAAAACCTAAAAAGTTAATCAACTGTTTTATGTTCAAGAACCAACAATTAGAGGCTATCTCTGTTTCACATACATTTACCATATCTTGGTATATATTGCTTAAAATACAATTTTCACTATTCTTTAATTTTATCCAATATTTCAGCATTCTATATTTTCTATCCAACTGCAATGGTTTACACCCAAATTCAAAATATACCATCATAGATGTAATACTTTTCTTTACACATAATAATTTCTTACAAAAATCTAAATATACTCTCTAAATCTCTTGCTGGATTTTGTCCCCATAGTTCACAACCATAATGTACTATACTACCAATATATGTATCAAACAATGACAATTTTGTATTTACG
>WFKH01003881.1:63970019-63987354 GCA_016163765.1 Magallana hongkongensis
ACATTTTGTCAGGCTGTAATCATAACGGAAATTTAATAGAAATTGGCAAAAGTACATACGCCATCTGTATAATGTATGTACTGTAGCCAATTTCTATTTCATTTCCGTAATGACAGATAGCGTAATATTATGTACTTCAGCCAATTTCTATTAAGGTGCTTGGATCGAATTTTTGGCTTTTAAAGTACGCAGCATTGTTTGGGTGTACTATGAAAATAAAAACAAATTTAAACGCTCATAAAACGATGCATCTTTAATTACAAAATCTTTTAAATGAAGGATATATTGCCAATGAAGTACGAAATGCCTGCACCAGAGTAAATGCTTACACCTTTGGTATTTCAACACTTGTGAGATGATGTTCGTAAACTATAATTGAACTCCACCTGATTATTGTGAAATTAATTTAAAAATTGAAAACCCACATGTACTTTCATTTGCGATAAACCAGCCAGAAATAGCAAAAATAAGAGTAAGCTGGTGGACACGCTTTGGCGGATCCAAATCAGTGGAAGTTTGTATCAAAATATATATACTTGCAATAAATTGATATTGAATAATTACCTAAAGATAGAATATATATATCGGGAATTTATTTACAGTGTACATTAAAATTATGATTTTGACAAACGTTGAATAAATAAAATGAGCCAATCCGTTTCTCGAATGCGCAATTTTAGTTTTGATGTAAAGAACTTTTCAAAATGGTGTAACTGATAACCAAGAACGCGGATTAGCCAATTAACATCATGGCTGAAAGTTGAGGACGAGTTTATCATGCATCGGGCAGATACCATTGATACAACAACTTTGGATTAAAATATACGAATAAATATGCAAATAACAATGCACGCCCTCGCGTTTTTAGTTCAACACATTTTTTATACTGTTTCGTCTCACCCTCGGGAGAGAGTGGGCAAACTTGTCGGCTTTCCACTCCCGAAAGTTAACCGTATTTCTAAAATGAATAACCAAGTCAGGATTTAAAGTGCAACAAACAGAATGTATTCCAGTAAGTAACAAAATAATACAGTGTTCACTATATTTTATAACTCTCAAAGTCCTCCCACATCCCACAATAAATCAATTAATACCCCCCTCCCCCCCCCCTGATGCTTCGTGCCTGTATGGCTATATATAGTAATTCCCATAGCTATCCCACGAATGGCCTCCTACTTTACTATTGGGACTTCCCACTACCTCCGACTATGTGTATGGGCTTCCCACAGGGACATCTGAGCATTTTCTATACATATAATAACTAAAATACAATTCTATAACAATTACCCAACGAGCCTGGGTCACATCAGCCATCCCTAAAGTGAGTGTTCGGGTTTTTATAGTATTGATAAGCTTAACCCGAGACCGATAATTAAGCGTCTGATAATTAGCAGACGATGCTATATATATACACACACACACACACACACACACACACACACACACACACACACACACACTCTTTCGTACTCCTTGGTAACCCCAAAAGCTAATCGCAGAACGAAACAATCCAACGCCACTTCAGGAATAAACAAATCAGGGAAAGTGCTTGCGGTGTTCAAATACGCAATACGCATGTTCAAAAATGAAACGTGATAAATGATTACAAACATTCGTGGGAGATTGAGGCCATTCGGAACCCGACTCTGATACATGTATTGATACAGTTTATTCGGATGGGATGAGACAATCGCGTTACATATAACATGGCAATAGCAACAATGTTTAATAGAAGCTGTATGTAACACCGTCTTAATAAACGATCGAATTTCGTAACATAGCCCCTCACCAAAGAAAACATTCTTCACTAATGCAACACAGTTAAAGACCGCTGGGACTATCATATGCAGCTATACAAGGTAAGTAATAACGATATGAATGCATACTACATTGGCATACATATAAAGATTACACAGTAACATATGAAGGAAGATGTCTATTATACATCTTCAACTTTATATAGAACATTAATCCAATTCTCAGACATACATAATGTAAGTATCACAATATTATTTAGCATGTAATGGGAGTTGCAATAAAATATAGCGATTTCTACAGGTACATTATATTGCAAAAATATGGGATGGCAACACAGCATGAAACATATGAGTCACACAAAGGCTACAGTTTACTATTCTTCTTCACAGTTCTTGAACGTATATACTGCAGTAGTTATCGGTAACATATTCAGATTTCACAGTTATTCTCATAACGTTACGCATAATTGCACTTTTATTCTTCTAGGGTCTTGTGTCGCATTAACATGACGCACATCTGATTGCATATTAGGTAACCTAAGGAGTCCAACTCATAATAAACCGCCTCTATGTGAAGTTTTCGAAGGGTAGTTGGATTGGTTGGCAGATGACAGATAATGTTACGCGCACCGTCCCGATAGAAATGAAGAATGATGGTGAAGAATTCCGGATCTCGGTCAACGAAATACACGTCGAGAGTGTCACGGTTGTAACATGGATCAATGGTTTGGTCATCTACCAGCTTGAAAACAATCGAAATTGGATGGTTCCTCAGGGTGCTCCTCATAGTGACAATCAGTTTTTCTCCGATATCGAGACCAGCTTGGGCCCTCTGTTGCGAGGCTAGGGACCAGACAGTTAAAGAGTAAGGTATACTCGTCTCGTATGTTCCTGTAGTGACGGTACGGATTGGAGTCGATGTTACTGTCGTTTCCGATTACAATATGTCGGGGGACACCAGCGCCAGTAATCCCAAAAATACTGGGAGTAAAAATAACTTAATAAATATACTACATTTTCTTAAATTTATTTCATGTCCCATGCTACAAACTGAGCCTATTCATTCCTTTATATATATAGGGCTTCAACAGGTTATAGTGCACAATTTTTGGTTTGCTCTTTGTTTGTTAGGGTAAACGACGTCGTTGATTATTTTTAGAATCATATAAGGCCCTATCCAAAGACATTGGAGTTCTGGTGATCCCAAATTATTAACAATATGAGCATAATACCACACCAAGTCTCCTTCACTATAGCTATGGAAATTTATTTTAGAATTGTACTCCCTTAGCATTTTCTCATTGGCTAAATTGACTTTACCCCTAGCAAAATTATGTCCGTTCTTAAGTTTGAGACCACTTGTAGGCATATTCTGACATATTTAATGTATTTTCAGGTTCTGCCCTTACCAATACTAAATCAGCTGGGAGTGAAACATGCCTACAAGCATCATCTCGCATTGACTTCACCAGTCGCTTCATGCTGGGCAGACCTATATGCTAACATAAGTAAATGTTAATGTTCGTTCCAATCTTTTTGATTCTGGGATACAAAAGATGCTAACATGTTTTCAAGTGTTCTATTTGCCCGTACTACTAATCCATCTTATTGGGGTCTATAAGATGTGTTTTCCCAATCCCGCATATATTGCACATTTCAGGAAAAACATCTGATTCGTATGATCTCCCCTGGTCACTATGAATTGCATGGGGGTCCCAAAATACTGATTATTCGGGCTATCAATTTCTGGGCTAATGTTGATTCCTTTTGATTACGTATAGGTACTGCATCTACCCACTTAGTGAACACAGGCACTTGACGTGATATATTTTTCTCACAATAAAAAATATATACCCTCTATAATACACAAGGTACACATCGCCGCCGTCTTGGATTTTAATAAAACTGTCACATCAGCTGGAAGTTTCGCTTGAAACTGATCGGTAAAATTATTTTGCGATCCTCTCCGTCTTCCAATCGGTCCTTCGACATTTAAGCTTACAACCGATGGCGGTGATGTGTACCTGGTGTTTTATTAGGTTCCCACAACATTATGGGAGTATTACTTCTAGTTTTAACAACAGCGTAAGCTGTTCGGGTAGATTTTTTTTATTTCGCCTGTAGCAAAATAGGTAGATTGGGCTTCAACACAAGGCCTGCGGGATAAAGCGTTGGCATTCTCATGTAAACGACCTGGCCTATGTGTAATGTTTATTGATTCATTCCAGACCTCGTGAGAAGGTAAAAAACTTAAACGTACAATAATAAAAATCTAAAAAAAAATGTCAAAAATTTGACAATAATTAAGCTAAGACAATACTGAATGTTATATATCTAAACTTTACCTAACGACATATACACAGATAAATGTGTGCCTAGAATATGTTAGCTAAACAGGCCTATGCCTATCCTACATCGCGAAAGCGCGCTTACACAAAACAATGCAGTTGCAGAATTTAAACAAAGTAAGAAATATTGCATAACATCGTTAGATACATTAGATCATGATTGACATAAATTGACATGAATAAAATAAAACTTACTCCTTAGATACGCCAAATTCCTCAAAAATGGTAGAAAAACAGCAGGCCAAGCACATGGCTGCCATTACCGAACCCCCCCCCCCAAAAAAAAAAACAAACTGGACGGAACATAATATTCCGGTTCGAGAGCGGCATACTATGCTCTATTTCAAATTACATTTTAAATCTTATTTCCTTTCTTAAGGAGGTTGGCACCTGAAATAATAGTAATGTCAATCATCCGAAAACCACTTGGATATAAAGATGGGGACCTAAAATGTTCATTTATTTTATTTGTGACCCATGTCACATGCCATTTTTTGGAAATATAGGGCCCCAAACAGAAATGATAATTTTCCTGAAATTTTCGCTAAAATTTGACATGGAAATTGATAATTTGAAGAAATCAAACAAATATTTATAGTTTGAACTATTATTTAGCTATGATTTTAATACAGTATGAAGTTGAACACATGTAGTGACTATATAAGTAAAATCTAAGTCAAGTTTAAAAATTCTTGCTTTACTGGTGGCTTCAAAGGCCAGTACATAATGAACACAACAACAGATGTTACAAAATTTTGAAGTAATCAAATTATAACGCAAATTAAAAAAATTATAGTAATGTCATCTTTCCAAAACTTTGCATACAAATAGACATACATTTAATGTCTCATTTAAAAGTAAAACAAGTAGGAGTCACATCTCAAAAATTTGAGATATAGCATGAAATAAGCTATTTTAGGCCAAAATTGGAGTTAATTTTTTCTTAACTTCTATGAAATATAAGCTAAATATGCCAAAATATATCGACAGAAATATCAAAATATCGTTTAAATATGTTTTTTAAGAACATCATGAATATATCGTAATACACAAACTATCTAGAAGTTTGGTCTGCGCTGAAAATTAGGAAGCTAAAGTAACAGTACTCTAAAACTAGTTAGTTATGAAAATTGTTCATTTCCTTCTTGAAAACCTTCCGCCAAAAAATGTAGTCCCTTACTAAACTCTGTAAAATTGTAATTTTCTAAAAACAATTTTATTCAATAAAGTTTATTTGGCATTGTAAAATATAAATATACTACTAGAATTAATATGTAATGCAGAATTTTCAGACTAGAGGTGACCCGAAATGGCTACCCAAAACCTAAGGAGCGAACCTCTTTAATAGCGATTATGAAAATCATGATACAACCAAACCCGCCTCGACGTTGGCACAAATCATATTTAAGGGCAAAATAACGCGGCAGTCATTTATGTAAAGTTTGTTTCGTAAACAATAAATTATTTTTATCATTTTCTCATTGAAATATGACTTATTGACTCAGAAAACTATGCAATGCCTACTATGATACACATTCTAAACAAAGCCATCGCTTTAAAGCTTTAAAGCGTACTTAAAATTTGATATAAAAACGGACCAAGTAGCTTTAAACTTCCGTTTTCATACTGTTATTAAATACAACATATTGGTTGTGCAATCTTTATGTAAGGGTTCATCAGGATAAGAAAGCAATAATATCCACAACAGCTGGCATCCATTCATCTTCCATGTCAAGGGTTTCTGATCCGACAGGCTCTACATAAACTCTTGACGGTACAGACAAAACATATGCAAGTTTACAATTGCGCCATCTAGTTAGAGTGCTTATTTTTTAACTTTTGTGACCTCTTGTTCTGACTAAACAGAATACGCGTATTAAACAGAAAAACTATGGCAATATGGCTGCTCCCATGAACAAGTTGTTTCTAGTAATCGAATTTGTAAAAAAAAAAAAATGGGTTCACTCGGACTAAAAACCGATAGCAGTAAGTCAAGTACTTACTAGTATGTCTCAAATTCATTTGATAACGGCTCAACAATGATCAATGCACAATTAACATCATTCTTGAAACAAAGTTTCTTATTGGGTCATGCAAACTTTAATGAGACCATCCAGAGAACGGGGTTTCTAACCCCGTCAAATTCTGCCTATTCGGTCAATGGTTTATGTAGAGTAAAGCGTATCAGAAACCCTTGAATTGGGAAGATGGCATCTATTCAGACATACGCCTTTTTACATCTGGCATGCACATTACGTGTTTTAAAACGCATCATTTCGTAGTGACAACATATTGTTCACCTAGGTGACCTTTTGCGATTGGTTTCCGTCCGTAGTCGTCGGGCATTAACAATTGAACATTGTTAACTTCTCAACGTCTTGAAAACTGCGAGGCAGATTCCTTTCAAATATAGTATGATACACTTTAGGGGTAAGAGGAACATCTATTTACATTTCATAACTCTTGCCCTACAGGGGCCCTACAGGCAGAGCAAAAATTCGACCCCTTTTCAAATATATTCTTTTCTACATCTGCGAATGTAAATAACTGAATTCATTTAGACCAGAAAGCCCTCAACCAAAATTGTAAAAATGTAAAATTTGGGGTTGGGGTTTTGAATCTAGGGCCAGACCAAAGAAGATTACATATTGTTAAATGTATATAATTCATGAAAATCTTCTGTACTCCTGCTGAAACTGAATAGACGCTGACTGCGTATTTAGACAATTGTCAATTTCTGTCCCCCGGGGTAGGGGTTTTGAATCTAGAGTGGGGTCAAAATTATCATATAGTGTTAACATATATAATGTTTAAAAATCTTCTTTACTTTAACTGAATAGAATCTGACCGCATGCTTAAATAGACTATAAAGCTTTCTATCAAAATTGTAAATTTCATGTCCCCCCGGGATAGGGGTTTTGATTCTAGGGCGGTGCCAAAATGGTCATATTGTATTAAATGTATATAATATTCAAAAACCTTCTTTACTTCTGCTGATACTGAATAGAAACTGACTGCATATTTAGAAAGACAATAAAATCAAGCTCGCTACTTGAATGACAAATTTAATGTCCCCCGGGGTAGGAGATATTTTTGTTCTTTAAATGTGCTGAACAAGCGACGAGTTCTGTTCTTTAAATATGATTACATAAATGACTGTAAATTAAGTGAGGAAGTAAGACATTTTACAGTTTTGTTTCATTTAAATGTCCAGGGGGAATAATTTCTGTCTGACCTCTAGGTTGAAGGGTTGGTGGTTTAGTAAAACATTTTAATAGGCATCTTTGGCTTTTCCGATAACAAAGTGCATTTAAAAAACATAAACTGGTAAGGTCTTTTAAAGGGGCATGGTCACATTTTGTTCAAATTTTTTTCCCTATTTTAATGTTTACAGTGCTTTAGTACGGCATTTCTAAGTGTCAGTCGTTAAGTTACAAGCGAGATAGAGAGCTAACAATTCCTTGCTATGTAAACAAAGCTTACGCCATGTTTTTGTTTACATTTTGATTGTTGAAGTGAAAATTTCCAGTTTTAGACCTAATTGAATGTGATAAACGTTAGAAACTGTTTATTTATGCTTGAAACGAATTAGAAAATAGAAAAATCAGCTTGAAAATGAAATTTTACCGTTATATTGAAACAATATAAACAAACACAGGGCACGAGCCTTGTTTACATGCATAAGATTTGTAAGCTCTGTATCTTGCTTATAACTCTACGACTGACAGTCAAATTTCGCATTAAAAATGAATTTCTAAAGCATTGTTAACAATAGAAATTTAAAAAATAAAATTTGACCAAACTCGCGACCATGCCCCTTTAATTCCAAGATATTCATTCAATGGATTAAAACATAAAAAGCAGACAAATTATGGCCGGAAAAAATATTTACCATCATTTTTAATATCTAGATACGCACTATTTTGAAGTTTTTCACCAAAATTATAGATTTCAGTCCAAGATTAGTTAAGGCAATATTGCAGGGGGAAGGGGGGGGATCATTACCACATTTCAGATTTTTTTGGCCCCTTTGGCTATAAATGATTAAACTCCAGTCTAAAGCTTAATTAAATGTAGGGTCTATGGTGCTCGGGTGACCGTTAAGGCCTGTGGGCCTTTTTTCTTTGCTGAATTTTGTTTTTAAAAACCCCAAGTCTGTGAAATTGCTATCGGATCAATTGTTAACATTTGGCAGAGGGCATTTTAGACTATTATCTGCTCTCTTTTAAAAAAAAGGAAACTGTTCAGTGATTTTTGAAATTTATCTTTAATTAATTATACAAATTAGTTTTATGGCCAAATATATTACAACAATTATTCAAAAGTTGATCTGATGGTTGATACGTTCACCATCGAGCCTTCTTAAGGAAAGAAACCTCCTTTACATGCATAGTTGGGTAGTTTTACTCATTGCTAGAAGAATTTTCCAGTAACACTTTTAGTTTTTATAGAGCAACATACTGCATGTTTTCGTTGATTTTATATTTTTTTCTGCATAGAAAAAAGTAACCGTTAATCCATATCCTTTTTCTTCTTTCTGCAAAAAAGATTTTAAAAAATTTTTTTTTTTAGTACCACCTTAACATATATTAATTATTTAGTTGATAGCCATAACCCAAAACATTTAAATAATTTGAAGCCAGGACGATATTATCTTCCTCCAGCTAAACCTTTTTAAAAACCAACAGTTAATCATATATAGATGAGGTAAGTTTAATCACTTACCTACTTTGATCAGGGTTAATAACGCTGACGATATGAGCATTCCAGATTCATTTTTTCAATGGAAGGAATATGGCTAAACAGACGAGTGTACTGACAATGGTTTGTCCTTAACGTGAAATCACTGTAGGATCCTGAAGATTTAATTCAAATGTAAGTTACAACAAATTCATAGTAATTTTTTTATCATGCAAGAACTCCATTCTCAAACATCGTTTAGTTCAAAGACTTTAGGGAACTAAATATGTAAAAAGGAATTCATCTCGAATCTAGTTAACCTTTTATCTAGTTGAAAATCTTTTTTTATTGTTTGTTTTATTGCTTATGAGGAACATGTAAAAGAAAATGCAATACTGGAATCGTACCGGATATCACGTATTGACTTCCAGGATTTAAGAGTAAACCACAGAGGTGTCCCCCCACGTATGCACGTATTTGCACCATGAAAGGGAGAGGTTGATCTGCCTGATGAATAATATTGAATGCAATTTACACAAACAACATTAGTGTTCTAAATAAATGATCTTTTTCAAGGTCGTTTATCTAAATATTTGTAACGACTTAAAATTCATGCTTAAGTTGAAACACACTCTAAATAAAACTAACAAAATCAACGTTTATAAAGAAAACATGCATGTTGAAAACATTATGATTTTGTACATGTAGTTGTGCTGTTTGTAAGAAAAAGTGAACGATGTCGAAGACCTTTAAGTAACATACATATGAATTAATGACCCTCAACGTGTACTTTTTTTAAATTCAGTTTTTAGGGAAAAATTTGAGAATACTAAACACCTTATAAATCCTTTGCACTAAAACTCTGTAAATTCTCGCGTCATTTGGAGGTGTTCCGATTGGAATCGCATCTACCACAGTGCCAAGAATCGCTAAAACAAAAACAACAAATTACAGTCAAAGTTTACGAAAATCAAATTGCAACCCAAACATACTGTAGTTGTTAATGAATTTATCTTAATGAATACATTTAGAAACATGTATGAAAGCAATGCCTTCATTATCAAATACCTCAAAAATCAATAAGACAACACCAAAGACAACACTTAGATGGGAACCATATGGAGAAATCACGTTCACTTTATTCATGAATTATATTCCACGTTACACTGTTCTCAATAATATTCATGTCTTCAAATTTTCTCCCTTACAAATGAAATTACATACCTTTCATCTATAAAATTGGTGTGATTACGTCAAAACCTATATTTTTTTAATGAGATTATGTGTAAGGGCAATGCGCAGATTGTCTGTTTATGATTTTGTCATCACACTCAGTGAATTACATTTCAAATTAACTTTAAATGCCTCACCATTCAACTCTAAAAACAGGACTAAAGACCTACCGGGAAAAATGTGTGAAATATATAAACAGTTAAGAAACCAACTTGGAAGAAAATGGAATAATAACCTGAACATTCTCATTCAATTTCTATAGATAATTTCTACACACATATACAATGATGATAATATTAAATCCTAACTTGTCTAGTTGCGAGTTCGACAGTTTACTGAAACATTTTGAAAATGCCAAACTCAAAGTAAAAAGCAACAGACAAGACTTATTTAATTTGAGTCAAGATTTCTGATACAAGTAAGTTAATTTATAATAACAAAAAATAATTTTAACTGATGAGAAAACACTTTACCTATGAATGGCAAGTATTTTAAAATTAATTCCTAAATCCCTTCATGAGCTCTTTCATCACTAAAAAACACTTTATTCCTACAACGCCCACTTCGATTTTTCAGAATCAAAAGATCAAAAGGAACCGTCATCGTATCATCTCTTGCAAACATTTCAAACAGATTCCGATTCCGGATGGGATAAATAACAAAACCAAATGAGAAAGAAATATTCCGAAATACTCAATTAGTGATTTTTCGCATTCTTTCTATATATTTTATTGTATTGAAAATCGCTATTATAATAACAATATTGCCGCTATGCAAATAAGTAAAGTGTACCATTTCTCCATATGCCCCGCTAAAATAAGCCATTACGATGAAAAACATCTAAGAATACTTGAATTTGACCAGTACATAACAATTGAGTTCATTTTGTCTTACTTGACAGAACTTAGACATAGACTTTAAACTCACTGCAAACCTCTTAAAGGCAGTCGTTTGGTTTGATTTAAGAAAAATAAGGTTAAAAGAAGACAAAATTTAGTCCATTAGGTTAATATAGTTGCATTTGGGTATGCTTATGCTCTCACAATGAGCATCGATATGTGTTTCAGGATCATGACACATCCTCACCAAAAAGCAATCTTTCTGTGAAGTATAAACAAGATAAATCTACAAGGTAAGAACTAATTGGAATCTCAATTCTATACAACTGGGGTCGTTTAATGGCCAGTTCCTAATGCAAAAATTATAACTTTTTCCACATATAAAATTATCGTTAAAATTCGTTCACTTTATTTATTATCGTAGACTGGTTCGGCTACTACAAGTAACCATTTTATTGGTATTTCGATCAAATAATAATACTAAGTATTTTGTTATGGAAATGGATAAGATAAACGTCTCAAAGTGCCAAAAACAATAGACTATTGTCAACACAAACAGACTCGCGCTGAATCCGAGAGTCACGATGCCATTAAGTAAATTCGGCAGAATATTTGACTGACGACTCAGAATAAAATTAAACACTGCAAACTCAACACTCTAATATTAATGATTTATATATTGTACCCATGTTAATTTTTAGGTTTGTCAAAAGCAAGATCTTAACTGATAACAAAGGGCTAAAAAGCAAAACTTGTTGAGTTTTTCCCCGAATTTCGTAATATTGGTTTTTGCAACTTTCTTTAAAAAATCGGTTTTTTCCGAATAGGAACGACAGTTCTATGAGTGGTGTAATAGCCCTGGAGAACATGTAGCTCCGAACTAGCATAATTTACGTTAAAGACATCCGATATGATTTTGTCATTTGTCCTAGAAACGTTCTCTGCACAATATTTGAAATAAATCACTATGTGTGTGAGGTATAAGTGATCTGTCCATGGAATTCGAGATAATATGATCTCGACAAGAGATGTCGTAAGGATAGACACAATGAAAATATGTCAACAGTCTTATTAATATCTAACAAAGATCAAGAAAAAAAAACATTTGTCCCTAATACTAACACATACTAAGGACACACGCGAGGTTTCTCAGTTTTAAATATTTTTTCTTTATTTATTTGCATCTAAGTCTGTTTTAGCTGCAGAACTGTAGCTCCACGGAAAATTCGGGTTGACGGACCGTGGAGCTACAGGTCCACCCATATAAAAAACTGTATATTTATTGCGCACAAAAAGTTGCGCGCGGTTTTGGACTTATTAACCTAATTAAGATATATTTTCTGTGAAAATCTTAATACCAAAAAATTCCCGAGACATTTTACTTAAGATGTCTTTACTTAACTTGCCTCTGAATATCTTTTAAACACTCTCACCGGCCCCGTAAAGTGAAATGGTGTGGTTTGTTTACAGGTAAAAATGGCGACTCTTGATCCCGACGTGAATTTAGCATACTTCAATTTCCGAGGTCGGTTAGGGTGCTAAGGAAAACGTTTGGGACAAGTAAAGAGGCGAATCAGTAGTAAATTTTCTCAGGATTTTTTTTGTATGAAAATATTTACAGAATATGTTCTAAAATTAGCTTAATAAGTCCAAAACCGCACGCAACTTTTTGTGCGCAATAAATATACAGTTTTATATATGGGTGGACCTGTAGCTCCACGGTCCGTCAACCCGAATTTTCCGTGGAGCTACAGTTCTGCAGCTAAGTCTGTTTATGTCAAAAACTCAGGATGCATTACCATTGTTGAAGGTAGTCCTTATCATACATGTATCACACAATATCATATTGAATGCATATAAATAAAGTCTTGGTAAATATTTTCCATTGAAACTATATATTAAAACCAAAAAGTATCATATAAAGTAAATATAAGTACAGAATTACGTAGTGCAATCTTTACATTGCACAGATTCGAAAAAAAAAGAAAAATAATGGAGGATACGTCGCGTCTGACCTTAACTTTACATTAAACATTTTGGAGATATTGTTGTGTTTTATTAATAATTTCTCCTTTCCCCATGTTCATCTTCTAACACAACCTCCTTAAAGAGCCCCTGTGGTAATATGAGAAAAGTGACAATTTGCGTCTGATTTTACAAAATCTAATTCTATCTGATTGACGAACTTAAAAAAACCAAGAGATATTTAAGAAATTCCTTACGTTCATGGCTTTATTTACATAAACTCTGTATAATATCTGAACGGTATAATCCTTTAATGTGATTTTGTTAATAAACAATTATAACAAAAAGTAAGAGTAAAAAAAATCTTACAATATTGGGAATCACAGCCATTGGTCGGCATATCAGGACAATAACAACTGTTTCCATATCCGACAGAGATACACAACACGGTCAGTATAACGAGAACCTTCATTTCTAATAATCTGTTCAACTGTTTGATATGCTTCTCTTTAAATACATATAGATGCTAGGACTCTTGTCACTTTCTTGTTAATTTTTCCTGAATTGTTACACTCCGTGTTTTGATTGATGAGTTTTTAACATGACTTGTTTTATCAATAGCCATTGCAAATGCATAATGAAAAAAATGCAAATCTATGTGACCTTAATGATAGAAAAAATGAATAAAAAAAACCTATAGTTTGTATGAAAACGCTTTTTAATAATGACAGGGGAAGTAAAAAATTGCATAAAAAGTTTGACGCATTCCTAACCATCAAATCACGATTCAAAATACATTTTAACTAACTAGGTTGTATTATTACATCGATATATGTGTCACCTAATTATTATATCTTTCCAGAAATAGTATCATTGGAAAAAAAGATTTCATTTTATGATTGTCACTAGCGCACCTCCTCCCATAAAATTGTCAAGTTTTCGATAAATCATTGTTCCTTTTTTAAAAGAAATAACGTCTCGGAAGTTTTACTGTCAACCACCAACCACCTGTGTGTGAAAAATTGTTGTAAGTATATACTGTCACAGTGTTTTACAAGGTACAGAAAATTATTTTACATGTTACTTAATATTAACATCGGTCTCAACGGACATATAAGACAATGTAATTATTTAGCATAATACCATCTGTAAATGAGTTTTCTCGAATTGTTGAAATAGCTCGTGTTATTTTCACCCCTGTGATATTCTAGTTTAAAATACTGTTCAATATTTAAGCTGTCATGAATTAAAAATATGCTTTATTCCACTTTCATTTTCGACTACTGTTAAATTAGTTTGTTACGTTTATCACTACATACCTTCTATAAAGGCGGAAACACTATATATGTTTTACCACATTCAGGTGTTCCATTCAACCAAACACGTAACGATTTGTAGAAAACGCAACATTTCATTTCGAAAAATAACTACGGAACGGATGAGAATATTTTGTGAAAGGCTGAATTTTAAGCACAAAACAGGCTGAATTTTAAGCACACCTAGTTAAAAATCCTGTCTAAAAGACTGATATTTTTTTTTATTTAAAAGACAACCAGAACGTAACCATGGGAGTTAATACTCTGAGAAAATTCATGAATAATATATTTAAAAATTGGCTGAACTTTCTAGGTAGTACACGAACCTCTGTATAAGATCCGAACGTACTACTATTACTAACCTAAACCATTGTTGATTTGAATCCTGTCACACAGATCATGCTTATTTATAGTCATAACAATAGTTACTAGTTAATGCTATGACAACTCGCGTACAGTTAAACAAGAGGCCCATGGGCCACATCGCTCACCTGAGGAACAATAGGTATGATGAAATCAGCTTAATGGAGTCATAATACAAACTATCTGGACAATGAAGTATAATACATGTAGATCCTGTATAAATGAAAATCCATTTTTACCCCTGGATAATCTTATTTTTATTATCATTAGTCCCTTTTCTAACAGGATGATTTTATAGTCATAACACATGTTGAGCATTGCAGTTCTCAAAAAGATCCTAAACAATTGTTTATGTATGGGATATAAAACCTACATCAAACTCTGAACCCCTTGTGAGGCCCAAGAATCATCAAGGGGCCAAAGTCTAAACAATTTTAAAGAATCACCTGGCTGATTAGTTTCTGAGAAGATTTTTAAAGATTTACTCTATATATTCCTACGTAAAAATTTGACCCCCTATTGTGGCCCCACCCTATCCCAGGGGGTCATGATTTTCACAACTTGAATTTACATTACCTGAGGATGCTTCCACACAAGTTTCAGCTTTCCTGGCTAATTGGTTTTTGAGACGAAAATTTTTGAAAATTTCTCAAAAATTTTCAATAATTAATAATTAACTCCCCTTGAAAAAGGGCGTGGTCCTTAATTTTCACAACTTTGAATCTCCTTTGCCTAAGAATGCTTTGTGGCAATTTTGGTTGAAATTGGCCCAGTAGTTCTTGAGAAGATGTCGAAAATGTGAAAAGTTTACGGACAGACAGACAGACGGACGACAGACAAAATGTGATCGGAAAAGCTCACTTGAGCTTTCAGCTCAGGTGAGCTAAAAAATATTTACCAGTTTGAATGAAACTAGCCATTTTTTGGTCAGGTGCTATATATGCGCAGATCCAGAATATGCCCCCCCCCCCCCCCCCCAACAACCGATGCTGTATCTTGTGTGGAAGCTCTTTAAGGTGGAATATCACACCTAGAAAAAAGTAACTCAATTTAACAGTAAGTTATTTGATTATGAAAGATATAATAATAAATAAACTGTACATATGTCAAATAAGCGAAAAATTTTCAGTTTGGGGATAAAAAATGAATATCTAAAAAATTCAATTTAGTAAGTAACAACAAAATCACCCGCGGGATTCGAACTCAGGATGTACGTATCACAAGCCCGACACTTTATCCATTCGGCTATGGAGTAAGTTACATGCTGCCGTCGATAAAATCCTTTTAATAAAACGAAATGTCGTTTCGATCAGAGGTCAGTCATTTTGTGATGATGTGTTATTCCATCTTAATAGCAGTGACATTATTTCAACTAACATCCTGAGTGTATTGGATATTAAGCAATACATTTTCCCTACCGACAACTCCAATTCATTTCAGGAATGTTGGACAGAATGCTACCATTTGATCAACAATATAACATGTACTTTTCGTCTGCTCTTATTTGCCCACCGCAACACTGATTAAGCGTAGCACTAACCATATCATAAATACAAGAGACGTTTAATAATAACTTTAACACTTGTTGGTAAAAAGTTACGAAAGTCGAATTTGGTAAGTTATAATTATGTCTCCCCTTTCAAAGGGGAACCATATTGTTTTTGTCGATTTCCTTATTCTTTTTTTTCTTCTTCATCCAAATTTTGCCCGGGCCGTAACTTTACCCTTTACCCTTTGACATTAAGACTTCAAACTTGGAACGTAGATAGATAGTATTGAGAAGGAGCGCAAGCCACCAACATTTTTGACCTTGACCTATTTTGTCTTTCAAGGTATAGCGATTTCTAAAAAATATTGTCCAGACCATAACACAAAATTTCTTAAACATACAGACTTTAAACTTGTATCACAGATTGATAGTATATAACCTAGCTAAACACTACCAAACTTTTTTTTACTTTGACCTAATATTTCTATTTCAATTTAGAAAACACATACTCGGTCATATCCTGAATATACTTTGACAGAAGGACTTCAAACTTTAAACGAAGAACAATAATAACACACTATGATGTACTATTGTTATAAATTTGACCTTGACCCTTTTCTTAACTTGAGATCAAATTAGAAAAAAAAATTAAATTGGGTTAAGACCACAACTTTGAAATCCTTTGACTTAAAGACTTTAAACTTTAAACATAGTAAGATTATCTATAAAAAAGTGACTTATACGTAATTTTTGGACCTTGACCTATTTTGTATCTCAAGGTCAGGCATCATATGTAAAATATTGTCTAGGCCATAAGCCATAACATTAAATTCCTTTATCAAATAGCCTTCAAAATTATACCATAGACATAAATGCTTGATCTTACACAACTTTTTTGACCTTGACCTATTTTGCCTTCATGGTCAGACATTTTATGAGAAATATTGTCCAGGCCATATTGTGAGATTCCTTCATTATACAAACTTTAAACTTGTACTACAGATATATGGCATATAACCAAACTGAACCCTACCAAAATTTTTGACCTTGAAATAATATTCTATTTAAAGGTCAAATAAGAATAAAAAATCTCAGTCATCTCCCGAACATATATTGAGATGAGGACTTCAAACTTAAAACAAAGAACAATAATAATACACTTAGATAAAATGTTGTTAAATTTTTTACCTTGACCTTTTTCTTGTCTCAAGGTCAAATAAGAAAAGGTCTAAAATTTTGTCCAGAAGATAACTCTAAAACCCTTTGACTGAAAAACTTCAAACTTGAAACATGGATACATGATATAAAGAAGAGTTAAATCTAGCAAATCTTTGACCTTAAATAT
>WFKH01003881.1:64014259-64037816 GCA_016163765.1 Magallana hongkongensis
GGGGGCATATTCTGGATCTGCGCATATATAGCACCTGACCAAAAAATGGCTAGTTTCATTCAAACTGGTAAATAGTTTTTAGCTCACCTGAGCTGAAAGCTCAAGTGAGCTTTTCTGATCACTTTTTGTCTGTCGTCCGTCTGTCTGTCCGTAAACTTTTCACATTTTCGACATCTTCTCAAGAACTACTGGGCCAATTTCAAGCAAACTTGCCACAAAGCATTCTTAGGCAAAGGAGATTCAAAGTTGTGAAAATTAAGGACCACGCCCTTTTTCAAGAGGAGTTAATTAGGAATTATCGAAAATATTTGAGAAATTTTCAAAAATGTTCTTCTCAAGAACCAATTGGCCAGGAAAGCTGAAACTTGTGTGGAAGCATCCTCAGGTAATGTAGATTCAAGTTGTGAAAATCATGACCCCCAGGGATAGGGTGGGGCCACAATGGGGGTCGAATTTTTACATAGGAATATATAGAGTAAATCTTTAAAAATCTTCTTCTCAGAAACTAATCAGTCATGAAAGCTGACACTTGTGTGGAAGCATCCTCTGGTAGTGTAGATTCAAAGTTGTGAAAATCATGACCCTCGGGGGTAGGGTGGGGCCACAATGGGGGGTTGAAGTTTTACATAGGAATATATAGAGTAAATCTTTAAAAAATCTTCTTCTCAGAAAGTAATCAGCCAGGAAAGCTTAAACTTGTGTGGAAGCATCCTCAGGAAATGTAGATTAGAAGTTGTGAAAATCATGACCCCTGGGAGTAGGATGGGGCCACAATTGGGGTCGAATTTTTACATAGGAATATATAGAGTAAATCTTTAAAAATCTTCTTCTCAGAAACGAATTAGTATGGAAAGCTGAAACTTGTGTGGAAGCATTCCATACTAATTCGTTTCTGAGAAGAAGATTTTTAAAGATTTACTCTATATATTCCTATGTAAAAATTTGACCCCCATGGGTAGGATGGGGCCACAATTGGGGGTCGAATTTTTACATAGGAATATATAGAGTAAATCTTTAAAAATCTTCTTCTCAGAAACGAATTAGTATGGAAAGCTGAAACTTGTGTGGAAGCATCCTCTGGTAGTGTAGATTCAAAGTTGTGAAAATCATGACCCCCGGGGGTAGAGTGGGGCCACAATTGGGGGTTGAATTTCTACATAGGAATATATAGAGTAAATCTTTAAAAATCTTCTTCTCAGAAACTAATCAGCCAGGTGATTCTTTAAAATTGTTTAGACTTTGGCCCCTTGATGATTCTTGGGCCTCACAAGGGGTTCAGAGTTTGATGTAGGTTTTATATTCCATACATAAACAATTGTTTAGGATCTTTTTGAGAACTGCAATGCTCAACATGGGTTATGACTATAAAATCATCCTGTTAGAAAAGGGACTAATGATAATAAAAATAAGAATATCCAGGGGGAAAAATGGATTTTCATTATACAGGATCCACATGTATTATACTACATTGTGCAGATAGTCTGTATTATGACTCCATTAAGCTGATTTCATCATACCTATTGTTCCTCAGGTGAGCGATGTGGCCCATGGGCCTCTTGTTTAACCGTACGTGAGTTGTCATAGCATTAACTAGTAACTATTGTTATGACTATAAGCATGATCTGTGTGACAGGATTCAAATCAACAATGGTTTAGGGTATTAATAGTAGTACGTTCGGATCTTATATAGAGGTTCGTGTACTACCTAGAAAGTTCAGCCAATTTTTAAATATATTATTCATGAATTTTCTCAGAGTATTAACTCCCATAGTTACGTTCTGGTTGTCTTTTGAATAAAAAAAAATATCAGTCTTTTAGACAGGATTTTTAACTAGGTTAAAATTCAGCCTGTTTTGTGCTTAAAATTCAGCCTTTCACAAAATATTCTCATCCGTTCCGTAGTTATTTTTCAAAATGAAATGTTGCGTTTTCTACAAATCGTAACGTGTCTGGATGAATGGAACACCTGAATGTGGTAAAACATATATAGTGTTCCCGCCTTTATAGAAGGTATGTAATGAATAACGTAACAAACTAATTTAACAGTAGTCGAAAATGAAAGTGGAATAAAGCATATTTTTAATTCATGACAGCTTAAATATTGAACAGTATTTCAAACTAGACTATCACAGGGGTGAAAATAACACGAGCTATTTCAACAATTCGAGAAAACTCATTTACAGAGGGTATTATGCAAAATAATTACATTGTCTTATATGTCCGTTGAGACCGATGTTAATATTAAGTAACATGTAAAATAATTTTCTGTACCTTGTAAGACAATGTGACAGTATATACTTACAACAATTTTTCACACACAAGTGGTTGACAGTAAAACTTCCGAGACGTTATTTCTTTTAAAGAAGGAAAATGATTTATCGAAAACTTGACAATTTTATGGGAGGAGGTGCGCTAGTGACAATCATAAAATGAAATCTTTTTTCCAATGATACTATTTCTGGAAAGATATAATAATTATGTGACACATATATCGATGTAATAATACAACCTAGTTAGTTAAAATGTATTTTGAATCGTGATTTGATGGTTAGGAATGCGTCAAACTTTTAATGCAATTTTTTACTTCCCCTGTCATTATTTAAAAGCGTTTTGATACAAACTATAGGATTTTTTAAATTCATTTTTTCTATCATTAAGGACACAGAGATTTGCATTTTTTTCATTATGCATTTGCAATGGCTATTGATAAAACAAGTCATGTTAAAAACTCATCAATCAAAACACGGAGTTTAACAATTCAGGAAAAATTTATAAGAAAGTGACAAGAGTCCTAGCATCTATATGTATTTAAAAAGAGGCATATCAAACAGTCGGACAGATTATTAGAAATGAAGGTTCTCGTTATACTGACCGTGTTGTGTATCTCTGTCGGATATGGAAACAGTTGTTATTGTCCTGATATGCCGACCAATGGCTGTGATTCCCAATATTGTAAGATTTTTTTTTTAATCTTACTTTTTGTTATAATTGTTTATTAACAAAATCACATTAAAGGATTATACCGTTCAGATATTATACAGAGTTTATATAAATAAAGCTATGAACGTAAGGAATTTCTTAAATATCTCTTGTTTTTTTTAAGTTCGTCAATCAGAATTAAATTTTGTTAAATCAGACGCAAATTGTCACTTTTATCATATTACCACAGGGGCTCTTTAAAGAGGTTGTGTTAGAAGATGAACATGGGGAAAGGAGAAATTATTAATAAAACACAACAATATCTCCAAAATGTTTAATTCAAAGTTAAGGTCAGACGCGACGTATCCTCCATTATTTTTCTTTTTTTTCAAATCTGTGCAATGTAAAGATTGCACAACGTAATTCTGTACTTATATTTACTTTATATGATACTTTTTGGTTTTGATATATAGTTTCACTGGAAAATATATACCAAGACTTTATTTATATGCATTCAATATGATATTGTGTGATACAATGTACATGTATAAGGACTACCTTCAACAATGGTAATGCATCCGGAGTTTTTGACATAAACAGACTTGGATGCAAATAAATAAAGAAAAAATATTCAAAACTGAGAAACCTCGCGTGTGTCCTTAGTATGCGTAAGTATTAGGGAAAAATGTTTTTTTTTTCTTAATCTTTGTAAGATATTAATTAGACTGTTGTCATATTTTCATTCTGTCCATCCTTACGACATCTCTTGTCGAGATCATATATCTTATATTCCATGGACAGATCACTTATACCTCACACACATAGTGATTTATTTCAAATATTGTGCAGAGAACGTTTCTAGGTCAAATGACAAAATCATATCGGATGTCTTTAACGTAAAATATGCTTGTTCGGAGCTACATGTTCTCCAGGGCTAATACACCACTCATAGAACTGTCGTTCCTATTCGGAAAAAACCGATTTTTTTAAGAAAGTTGCAAAAACCAATATTACGAAATTCGGGGAAAAACTCAACAAGTTTTGCTTTTTAGCCCTTTGTTATCAGTTTAGATCTTGCTTTTGACGAACCTAAAAATTAACATGGGTACAATATATAGATCAATAATATTATGTGTTGAGTTTGCAGTGTTTAATTTTATTCTGAGTCGTCAGTCAAATATTCTGCCGAATTTACTTAATGGCATCGTGGCTCTCGGATTCAGCGCGAGTCTGTTTGTGTTGACAATAGTCTATTCTTTTTGGCACTTTGAGACGTTTATCTTATCCATTTCCATAACAAAATACTTAGTATTTTTATTTGAAAAATAGAAATACCAATAAAATGGTTATTTGTAGTAGCCGAACCAGTCTACGATAATAAATAAAGTGAACGAATTTTAACAATAATTTTATATATGGAAAAAGTTATAATTTTTGCATTAGGAACGACCCCTGTTGTATAGAATTGAGATTCCAATTAGTTCTTACCTTGTAGATTTATCTTGTTTATACTTCACAGAAAGATTGCTTTTTGGTGAGGATGTGTCATGATCCTGAAACACATATCGATGCTCATTGTGAGAGCATAAGCATACCCAAATGCAACTATATTAACCTTATGGATTAAATTTTGTCTTCTGTTAACCTTATTTTTCTTAAATCAAACCAAACGACTGCCTTTCAGAGGTTTGCAGCGAGTTCAAAGTCTATGTCTAAGTTCTGTCAAGTAGGACAAAATGAACTCAATTGTTATGTACTGGTCAAATTCAAGTATTCTTAGATGCTTTTCATCGTAATGGCTTATTTTAGCGGGGCATATGGAGAAATGGTACACTTTACCTTTTTGCATAGCGGCCATATTGTTATTATAATGGCGATTTTCAGTACAATAAAATATATAGAAAGAATGCGAAAAATCACTAATTGAGTATTTCGGAATATTTCTTCCTCATTTGGTTTTGTTATATATCCCATCCGGAATCGGAATCTGTTTGAAATGTTTGCAAGAGATGATACGAAGACGGTTCCTTTTGATCTTTTGATTCTGAAAAGTCGAAGCGTGGCGTTGTAGGAATAAAGTGTGTTTTAGTGATGAAAGAGCTCATGAAGGGATTTAGGAATTATTTTAAAATACTTGCCATTAATAGGTAAAGTGCTTTCTCATCAGTTAAAATTATTTTTAGTTATTATAAATTAACTTATTTGTGTCAAAAATCTTGACTCAAATTAAATAAGTCTTGTCTGTTTCTTTTTACTTTGAGTTTGGCATTTTCAAAATGTTTCAGTAAACTGTCGAACTTGCAACTAGACAAGTTAGGCTTTAATATTATCATCATTGTATATGTGTGTATAAATTATCTTTAGAAATTGAATGAGAATGTTCAGGTTATTATTCCATTTTCTTCCAAGTTGGTTTTTTAACTGTTTGTATATTTCACACATTCTTTAGTCCTGTTTTTAGAATTTAATGGTTGAATGGTGAGGCAATTAAAGTTAATTTGAAATGTAATTCACTGAGTGTGATGACAAAATTCTATACAGACAATCTGTGCATTGCCCTTACACATGTTCTCATTAAAAAAATATAGGTTTTGACGTAATCACACCAATTTTATAGATGAAAGGTATGTAGTTTCATTTGTAAGGGAGAAAATTTGAAGACATGAATATTATTGAGAACAGTGTCACGTGGAATATAATTCATGAATAAAGTGAACGTGAGTTGTCTTTGGTGTTGTCTTATTGATTTTTTAGCTATTTGATAATGAAGGCATTGCTTTCATACATGTTTCTAAATGTATTCATTAAGATAAATTCATTACAACTACAGTATGTTTGGGTTGCATTTTGATTTTCGTAAACTTTGATATGTAATTTGTTGTTTTTGTTTTAGCGATTCTTGGCACTGTAGTAGAAGCGCTGCCAATCGGAACACCTCCAAATGACGCGAGAATTTACAGAGTTTTAGTGCAAAGGATTTATAAGGTGTTTAGTATTCTCAATTTTTTTCCTAAAAACTGAATTTATAAAAGGTACACGTTGAGGGTCTTTAATTCATATGTATGTTACTTAAAGGTCTTCGACATCGTTCACTTTTTCTTACAAACAGCACAACTACATGTACAAAATCATAATGTTTTCAACATGCATGTTTTCTTCATAAACGTTGATTTTGTTAGTTTTATTTAGAGTGTGTTTCAACATAAGCATGAATTTTAAGTCGTTACAAATATTTAGATAAACGACCTTGAAAAAGATCATTGATTTATTTAGAACACTAATGTTGTTTGTGTAAATTGCATTCAATATTATTCATCAGGCAGATCAACCTCTCCCTTTCATGGTGCAAATACGTGCATACGTGGGGGGACACCTCTGTGGTTTACTCTTAAATCCTGGAAGTCAATACGTGATATCCGGTACGATTCCAGTATTGCATTATTTTCTTTTACATGTTCCTCATAAGCAATAAAACAAACAATAAAAAAAGATTTTCAACTAGATAAAAGGTTAACTAGATTCGAGATGAATTCCTTTTTACATATTTAGTTCCCGAAAGTCTTTGAACTTAACGATGTTTGTGAATGGAGTTCTTGCATGATAAAATTACTATGAATTTGTTGTAACTTACATTTGAATTAAATCTTCAGGATCCTATAGTGATTTCACGTTAAGGACAAACCATTGTCAGTACACTCGTCTGTTTAGCCAGATTCCTTCCATTGAAAAAATGAATCTGGAATGCTTATATCGTCAGCGTTATTAACCCTGATCAAAGAAGGTAAGTGATTAAACTTACCTCATCTATATATGATTAACTGTTGGTTTTTAAAAAGGATCAGCTGGAGGAAGATAATATCGTCATGGCTTCAAATTATTTAAATGTTTTGGGTTATGGCTATCAACTAAATAATTAATATATGTTAAGGTGGTACTGAAAAAAACTAAAATTAATTTTTTTTAAATCTTTTTTGCAGAAAGAAGAAAAAGGATATGGATTAACGGTTACTTTTTTCTATGCAGAAAAAAATATAAAATCAACGAAAACATGCAGTATGTTGCTCTATAAAAACTAAAAGTGTTACTGGAAAATTCTTCTAGCAATGAGTAAAACTACCCAACTATGCATGTAAAGGAGGTTTCTTTCCTTAAGAAGGCTCGATGGTGAACGTATCAACCATCAGATCAACTTTTGAATAATTGTTGTAATATATTTGGCCATAAAACTACATTGTATAATTAATTAAAGATAAATTTCAAAAATCACTGAACACTTTCCTTTTTTTTAAAGAGAGCAGATAATAGTCTAAAATGCCCTCTGCCAAATGTTAACAATTGATCCGATAGCAATTTCACAGACTTGGGGTTTTTAAAAACAAAATTCAGCAAAGAAAAAAGGCCCACAGGCCTTAACGGTCACCCGAGCACCATAGACCCTACATTTAATTAAGCTTTAGACTGGAGTTTAATCATTTATAGCCAAAGGGGCCAAAAAAATCTGAAATGTGGTAATGATCCCCCCCCTTCCCCCTGCAATATTGCCTTAACTAATCTTGGACTGAAATCTATAATTTTGGTGAAAAACTTCAAAATAGTGCGTATCTAGATATTAAAAATGATGGTAAATATTTTTCCGGCCATAATTTGTCTGCTTTTTATGTTTTAATCCATTGAATATCTTGGAATTAAAGGGGCATGGTCGCGATTTTGGTCAAATTTTATTTTTCAAATTTCTATTGTTAACAATGCTTTAGAAATTCATTTTTAATGCGAAATTTGACTGTCAGTCGTAGAGTTATAAGCCAGATACAGAGCTTTCAATTCTTACGCATGTAAACAAGGCTCGTGCCCTGTGTTTGTTTATTAATATTGTTTCAATATAACGGTAAAATTTCATTTTCAAGCTGATTTTTCTATTTTCTAATTCGTTTCAAGCATAAATAAACAGTTTCTAACGTTTATCACATTCAATTAGGTCTAAAACTGGAAATTTTCACTTCAACAATCAAAATGTAAACAAAAACATGGCGTAAGCTTTGTTTACATAGCAAGGAATTGTTAGCTCTCTATCTCGCTTGTAACTTAACGACTGACACTTAGAAATGCCGTATAAAGCACTGTAAACATTAAAATAGGGGGGAAAAAATTGAACAAAATGTGACCATGCCCCTTTAAAAGACCTTACGAGTTTATGTTTTTTTAAATGCACTTTGTTATCGGAAAAGCCAAAGATGCCTATTAAAATGTTTTACTAAACCACCAACCCTTCAACATAGAGGTCAGACAGAAATTATTCCCCTTGGACATTTAAATGAAACAAAACTGTAAAATGTCTTACTTCCTCACTTAATTTACAGTCATTTATGTAATCATATTTAAAGAACAGAACTCGTCGCTTGTTCAGCACATTTAAAGAACAAAAATATCTCCTACCCCGGGGGACATTAAATTTGTCATTTAAGTAGCGAGCTTGATTTTATTGTCTTTCTAAATATGCAGTCAGTTTCTATTCAGTATCAGCAGAAGTAGAGAAGGTTTTTGAATATTATATACATTTAATACAATATGACCATTTTGGCACCGCCCTAGAATCAAAACCCCTATCCCGGGGGGACATGAAATTTACAATTTTGATAGAAAGCTTTATAGTCTATTTAAGCATGCGGTCAGATTCTATTCAGTTAAAGTAAAGAAGATTTTTAAACATAATTATATATGTTAACACTATATGATAATTTTGACCCCACTCTAGATTCAAAACCCCTACCCCGGGGGACAGAAATTGACAATTGTCTAAATACGCAGTCAGCGTCTATTCAGTTTCAGCAGGAGTACAGAAGATTTTCATGAATAATATACATTTAACAATATGTAATCTTCTTTGGTCTGGCCCTAGATTCAAAACCCCAACCCCAAATTTTACATTTTTACAATTTTGGTTGAGGGCTTTCTGGTCTAAATGAATTCAGTTATTCTTTTACATTCGCAGATGTAAAAAAGAATATATTTGAAAAGGGGTCGAATTTTTGCTCTGCCTGTAGGGCCCCTGTAGGGCAAGAGTTATGAAATGTAAATAGATGTTCCTCTCACCCCTAAAGTGTATCATACTATATTTGAAAGAAATCTGCCTCGCAGTTTTCAAGACGTTAAGAAGTTACCAATGATCAAATGTTAATGCCCGACGACTACGGACGGAAACCAATCGCAAAAGGTCACCTAGGTGAACAATATGTTGTCACTACGAAATGATGCGTTTTAAAATACGTAATGTGCATGCCAGATGTTAAAAAGGAGTATGTCTAAATAGATGCCATCTTCCCAATTCAAGGGTTTCTGATCCGCTTTACTCTACATAAACCATTGACCGAATAGGCAGAATTTGACGGGGTTAGAAACCCCATTCTCTGGATGGTCTCATTAAAGTTTGCATGACCCAATAAGAAACTTTGTTTCAAGAATTATGATGTTAAATGTGCATTGATCATTGTTGAGCCGTTATCAAATGAATTTGAGACATACTAGTAAGTACTTGACTTACTGCTATCGGTTTTTAGTCCGAGTGAACCTATTTTTTTTTTTTACAAATTCGATTACTAGAAACAACTTGTTCATGGGAGCAGCCATATTGCCATAGTTTTTCTGTTTAATACGCGTATTCTGTTTAGTCAGAACAAGAGGTCACAAAAGTTCAAAAATAAGCACTCTCACTAGATGGCGCAATTGTAAACTTGCATATGTTTTGTCTGTACGGTCAAGAGTTTATGTAGAGCCTATCGGATCAGAAACCCTTGACATGGAAGATGAATGGATGCCAGTTGTAGTGGATATTATTGCTTTCTTATCCTGATGAACCCTTACATAAAGATTGCACAACACATATGTTGCATTTAATAACAGTATGAAAACGGAAGTTGTAAGCTACTTGGTCCGTTTTTATATCAGATTTGATGTACGCTTTAAAGCGATGACTTTGTTTAGAATGTGTATCTTAGTAGGCATTGCATAGTTTTCTGAGTCAATAAGTCATATTTCAATGAGAAAATAATAAAAATAATTCATTGTTTACGAAACAAACTTTACATAAATGAGTGCCGCGTTATTTTGCCCTTTATTATGATTTGCGCCAACGTCGAGGCGGGTTTGGTTGTATCGATGATTTTCACAATCGCTATTAAGAAAGGAAATAAGATTTAAAATGCAATTTGAAATAGAGCATAGTATGCCGCTCTCGAACCGGAATATTATGTTCCGTCCGGTTTGGTTTTTTGGGGGTTTTTTCGGTAATGGCAGCCATGTGCTTGGCCTGCTGTTTTTCTTTATACCATTTTTGAGAAATTTGGCCTATCTAAGGAGTAAGTTTTATTTTATTCATGTTAATTTATGTCAATCATGATCTAATGTATCTTACGATGTTATGCAATATTTCTTACTTTGTTTAAATTCTGCAACTGCATTGTTTTGTGTAAGCGCGCATTCGCGATGTAGGATAGGCATAGGCCTGTTTAGCTAACATATTCTAGTCACACATTTATCTGTGTATATGTCGTCAGGTAAAGTTTAGATATATAACATTCAGTATTGTCTTAGCTTAATTATTGTCAAATTTTTGTAATTTTTTGGGGGGATTTTTATTATTGTACGTTTAAGTTTTTCACCCTCTCACGAGGTCTTGAATGAATCAATAAACAGCCGATAAACATTACACATAGGCCAGGTCGTTTACATGAGAATGCCGACGCTTTATTCCGCACCTTGTGTTGAAGCCCAATCTACCTATTTTGCTACAGGCGAAATAAAAAAATTCTACCTGAACAGCTTACGCTGTTGTTAAAACTAGAAGTAATACTCCCATAATGTTGTGGGAACCTAATAAAACACCAGGTACACATCACCGCCATCGGTTGTAAGCTTAAATGTCGAAGGACCGATTGGAAGACGGAGAGGATCGCAAAATAATTTTACCGATCAGTTTCAAGCGAAACTTCCAGCTGATGTGACAGTTTTATTAAAATCCAAGACGGCGGCGATGTGTACCTTGTGTATTATAGAGGGTATATATTTTTATTATGAGAAAACTATATCACGTCAAGTGCCTGTGTTCACTAAGTGGGTAGATGCAGTACCTATACGTAATCAAAAGGAATCAACATTAGCCCAGAAATTGATAGCCCGAATAATCAGTATTTTGGGACCCCCATGCAATTCATAGTGACCAGGGGAGATCATACGAATCAGATGTTTTTCCTGAAATGTGCAATATATGCGGGATTGAGAAAACACATCTTATAGACCCCAATCAGATGGATTAGTAGTACGGGCAAATAGAACACTTGAAAACATGTTAGCATCTTTTGTATTCCAGAATCAAAAAGATTGGAACGAACATTAACATTTACTTATGTTAGCATATAGGTCTGCCCAGCATGAAGCGACTGGTGTAAGTCAATGCGAGATGATGCTTGTAGGCATGTTTCACTCCCAACTGATTTAGTATTGGTAAGGGCAGAACCTGAAAATACATTAAATATGTCAGAATATGCTTACAAGTGCTCTCAAACTTTAGAACGGACATAATTTTGCTAGGGGTAAAGTCAATTTAGCCAATGAGAAAATGCTAAGGGAGTACAATTCTAAAATAAATTTCCATGGCTATAGTGAAGGAGACTTGGTGTGGTATTATGCTCATATTGTCAATAAGTTGGGATCACCAAAACTCCAATGTCTTTGGATAGGGCCTTATATGATTCTAAAAATAATCAACGACGTTGTTTACCCTAACAAACAAAGAGCAAACCAAAAATTGTGCACTATAACCTGTTGAAGCCCTATATATATATATAAAGGAATGAATAGGCCCAGTTTGTAGCATAGGACATGAAATAATTTTAAGAGAATGTAGTATATTTATTAAGTTATTTTTACTCCCAGTATTTTTGGGATTACTGGCGCTGGTGTCCCCCGACATGTTGTTATCGGAAACGACGGTAACATCGACTCCAATCCGTACCGTCACTGCAGGAACATACGAGACGAGTATACCTTACTCTTTAACTGTCTGGTCCCTAGCCTCGCAACAGAGGGACCGAGTTGGTCTCGATATCGGAGAAGAACTGATTGTCACTACGAGGACCACCCTGAGGAACCATCCAATTTCGATTGTTTTCAAGCTGGTAGATGACCAAACTATTGATCCATGTTACAACCGTGACACTCTAGACGTGTATTTCGTTGACCGAGATCCGGAATTCTTCACCATCATTCTTCATTTCTATCGGGACGATGTGCGTAACATTATCATCTGCCAACCAATCCAACTACCCTTCGAAAACTTCACATAGAGGCGGTTTATTATGAGTTGGACTGCTTAGGTTACCTAATTGGCAGTCAGATGTGCGTCATGTTAATGCGACACAAGACCCTAGAAGAATAAAAGTGCAATTATGCGTAACGTTCTGAGAATAACTATGTGAAATCTGAATATGTTACCGATAACTATTGCAGTACATACGTGCAAGAACTGTGAAAAAGAATAGTAAACTGTAGCCTTTGTGTGACTCATATGTTTCATGCTGTGTTGCCATCCCATATTTATGCAATATAATGTACCTGTAGAAATCGCTATATTTTATTGCAACTCCCATTACATGCTAAATAATATTGTGATACTTACATTATGTATGTCTGAGAATTGGATTAATGTTCTATATAAAGTTGAAGATGTATAATAGACATCTTCCTTCATATGTTACTGTGTAATCTTTATATGTATGCCAATGTAGTATGCATTCATATCGTTATTACTTACCTTGTATAGCTGCATATGATAGTCCCAGCGGTCTTTAACTGTGTTGCATTAGTGAAGAATGTTTTCTTTGGTGAGGGGCTATGTTACGAAATTCGATCGTTTATTAAGACGGTGTTACATACAGCTTCTATTAAACATTGTTGCTATTGCCATGTTATATGTAACGCGATTGTCTCATCCCATCCGAATAAACTGTATCAATACATGTATCAGAGTCGGGTTCCGAATGGCCTCAATCTCCCACGAATGTTTGTAATCATTTATCACGTTTCATTTTTGAACATGCGTATTGCGTATTTGAACACCGCAAGCACTTTCCCTGATTTGTTTATTCCTGAAGTGGCGTTGGATTGTTTCGTTCTGCGATTAGCTTTTGGGGTTACCAAGGAGTACGAAAGAGTGTGTGTGTGTGTGTGTGTGTGTGTGTGTGTGTGTGTGTGTGTGTGTGTATATATATAGCATCGTCTGCTAATTATCAGACGCTTAATTATCGGTCTCGGGTTAAGCTTATCAATACTATAAAAACCCGAACACTCACTTTAGGGATGGCTGATGTGACCCAGGCTCGTTGGGTAATTGTTATAGAATTGTATTTTAGTTATTATATGTATAGAAAATGCTCAGATGTCCCTGTGGGAAGCCCATACACATAGTCGGAGGTAGTGGGAAGTCCCAATAGTAAAGTAGGAGGCCATTCGTGGGATAGCTATGGGAATTACTATATATAGCCATACAGGCACGAAGCATCAGGGGGGGGGGAGGGGGGTATTAATTGATTTATTGTGGGATGTGGGAGGACTTTGAGAGTTATAAAATATAGTGAACACTGTATTATTTTGTTACTTACTGGAATACATTCTGTTTGTTGCACTTTAAATCCTGACTTGGTTATTCATTTTAGAAATACGGTTAACTTTCGGGAGTGGAAAGCCGACAAGTTTGCCCACTCTCTCCCGAGGGTGAGACGAAACAGTATAAAAAATGTGTTGAACTAAAAACGCGAGGGCGTGCATTGTTATTTGCATATTTATTCGTATATTTTAATCCAAAGTTGTTGTATCAATGGTATCTGCCCGATGCATGATAAACTCGTCCTCAACTTTCAGCCATGATGTTAATTGGCTAATCCGCGTTCTTGGTTATCAGTTACACCATTTTGAAAAGTTCTTTACATCAAAACTAAAATTGCGCATTCGAGAAACGGATTGGCTCATTTTATTTATTCAACGTTTGTCAAAATCATAATTTTAATGTACACTGTAAATAAATTCCCGATATATATATTCTATCTTTAGGTAATTATTCAATATCAATTTATTGCAAGTATATATATTTTGATACAAACTTCCACTGATTTGGATCCGCCAAAGCGTGTCCACCAGCTTACTCTTATTTTTGCTATTTCTGGCTGGTTTATCGCAAATGAAAGTACATGTGGGTTTTCAATTTTTAAATTAATTTCACAATAATCAGGTGGAGTTCAATTATAGTTTACGAACATCATCTCACAAGTGTTGAAATACCAAAGGTGTAAGCATTTACTCTGGTGCAGGCATTTCGTACTTCATTGGCAATATATCCTTCATTTAAAAGATTTTGTAATTAAAGATGCATCGTTTTATGAGCGTTTAAATTTGTTTTTATTTTCATAGTACACCCAAACAATGCTGCGTACTTTAAAAGCCAAAAATTCGATCCAAGCACCTTAATAGAAATTGGCTGAAGTACATAATATTACGCTATCTGTCATTACGGAAATGAAATAGAAATTGGCTACAGTACATACATTATACAGATGGCGTATGTACTTTTGCCAATTTCTATTAAATTTCCGTTATGATTACAGCCTGACAAAATGTTTTTAAATACAATGCAATTTAAACAGAAGCCAAAGGCTTTAACGGTCACCTGAGTATCGCTGCTCAAAAGCAACATACATATTAGGATGATCGAGAATTAAAAAAAAATGTTTTATAATCTTAATACTCGTTTTGAACCTTCTGTTTGAAATAAACACATCACACGCAGACAACGTAAAAAAGAGATTTTTGCTAGAAAAAATCCCAATTCATTTGAAAGCAATAGAAGATATTTAACTAAAAACATTCAGAACAACACCTCTGATAGGTATATAATGTGTAATATATATCAATATACAAAGAATTAGCCTGAATATTCCATTGCAACGTTCAATAATTGAATATTAACGCTTGTCATACGGTCTCACCTCGGTTTTTTCACAATTAAACTCAGGTTTTCTGTCAAAAGCTTATAATTAAAAGTTGCATGCCTTTTAAAACAACAAACCTAGATAACGCTTCTATATATATGCCGCACAATAACTTTCACAGTTTGGTGAAGTTACAAATGTAAACTCCAAAAATGTCTATACGTCTCTCTATGGCGGCGTTGACTAAGAACTGACCTTGAGTAAAACTGGTGATGGAAGCAAATTTTCAATCTAGAGTTGTCGTTCCCGATACGCTTCCACCTTAACCTATATCAACGCCCAATGTACAAGATTCTCGTGTAACATTTTTTAATTAAAGTTGTTTTTTAAAACCACTTTACGGAGGCAAACTCTAAAATATGATAATATGATAGTTTTTTTAAATTCGACACATACGGTTTTTAGGTCACCTGAGTCACTCAGGTGACCTATTGCAATCGGTCCGTCGTCGTGCGTCGTCCGCCGTGTGTTAACAATTTTACATTTTTAACTTCTTGAGAACTACAGGGCCAAGTGTTACCATTTTATGTGTGAGGCATCTCTATGGTAAGAGGAATCTAAATTTTGAAATTCATGGATTTACCACCCCAGGGGCCTCATAGGCAGGGCCAAATATGCAAAAAAGGCCAAATTTTCAAAAATCTTCTTCTCTACTCCCAATCATGTTGGGAAAAAACTAAATGCATGGTTATGATGTCCATGAAGCCCGCTTCCAAAATTGTAAAATTCATGGCCCCTGGGGCAGGGGTTCAGACCCTAGGGTGGGGCCAATATAGCCATTTAGTAAATATGTATTAAATCTTAGAAAATCTTCTTTACTCCCAAATATATTTGAGTAAACTAAATGCATGGTTATGATGTCCATAAAGCCCTCTACCTAAATTATGAAATTCATGACTACTGGGACAGGGGTTCAGGCCCTAGGATGGGACCAATATCGTCATTTAGTGAAAATTTATTAAATCTTAGAAAATCTTCTTTACTTCCATACAAATTTGTGGAAATACTAAATGCATGGTTACGCTGTTTACAAAGTGGTCTACCTAAATTGTGAAATTCATTCCCTCTGGGTCAGGGGTTCAGACCCTTGGTCAGGGCCAATATGGCCACATAGTTAAAATCTTCTTCTCTACTCCCATACATATTTGTGAAAAGCTAAATGCATGGTTATGATGTCCACGAAGTCCTCTACTTAAATTGCGAAATTCATGATCCCTGGATTAGGGGTTCAGACCCTAGGGCGGAGCCAATATGGTCATATTGTAAAAATGTATTAAATCTTAGAAAATTTTGTTCCCTACTCCAACATAAATTTGAGAAAAACTAAATGCATGGTTAAGCTGTCCATGAAGTACACTACCTAAAATGCGAAATTCATACTGAGTTCAGGCCCCGGGAGGGAGGGGGGGGGGGCAATATGACCACATAGTGAAAATGTAGTGATTAATTAATATTTTCTTCAGTACTATCACAGTCGTTGGAGATAAAGTCATGCATTGTTATTATCTTCATAAAATCCTGATGTTAAATCGTGAAGTTCACTATGTCCAGGCCTTAGGGCAGAGGTTGAAGCATTTTATTGAGGGCAAGGAGGGGGGGGGTAATAAATATCATCGTATGCATTTTGTGTGCATTATAAATGAAACTGTGAATATTATAAAACATTTACCTTAAAGGCCTGCAGGTCTCTTATTACCAAAATTTACAGTTTTTTGCCCCTGGAGCTAAGGTATAGATACTCCGAGATTCTTCCAGTTCTTGAACCCTCTCTCCCCCCCCCCCCCCCGTTTCATGAATGAATGTTTTTCAAACATCAAATTATAAAAGCGGGGTAACAGTCAGAGGAGTCTCAGATTAGGGTTTAGACTTCAAAATAAAGCATAAAATGCATGTCAGTTTAAGGGCTATGTTACTCATGTGAGCGTTTAGGCCTTTGGGCCTCTTGTTTGATTTTGCCAACGAAGTCTTTGTCTATTATTTTTCTTCTACAAAGCTAAAATTTGTAAACATTTAACTGTTCAATGCAAAATTGTAATAATTACCCACCTGCTTGCTTTGATCATGTGAAAAATTTTGTCAAATGTACTTGAACCAGTGTTTTTTTGGGCCTGATTTGGGGCCGAAATTCGGCCCCAGTCCCAATCGGAAATTTCCTAATATTTTCCCAATTTAGGACCTAAAATCCCCAATTGTAATTTTTTTTAAAAAATCTTTATACGAGTTGTCAAAATTTTCAAGAAAGACGGAAAAGAATATTAAATAATTCCAAGAACTCTAGGAAAAGAACTCAGGGGTGTGCAATTACCATCGTCCGACGCCCGGGGCTACCGATTTTAGAGGTCGGGCTAGCAAAAACATTAACTGTGGTAGCCCGTCTGGCTAGTAAATCATAACCAGAGTTGGCAAAATATGCCGGTAAATTTGCAATGTCCTAGTAGGAAAAGTGTATCGTCATTGTTATCACAGAGGCATAAAATCTGCTCCTTTTGTTTCATGATAGCCTAAAAATTTCTAACGCATTTTTTTCTCGTGCTATATTCTTCTGAGAAGCTTCTACAAACACTCTGCTGTAAGTTTCACACTTTGAAGTTTTACCGACAGTGTTGACCAGTGGCTAGACGAGATAGTCACGCCCCACTGCACATGGCTTTGATAGTTACCTGTGCAGCTGTTTACAAGTGAAATCACTGTAAAATGATTCCCTTTTCCTTTTGTGTTGAATTGGCATTTTTTTTTTAATATGTATTCATTGGCTTTAAAAAAAAAAATTACAGAGAGAGAAAGAGAGAGAGAGAGAGAGAGAGAGAGATGCATTACAGAGGTATATAAATTTCTGCAGTAACTATTCTCATGAAAACATCTTAAAGTGACCTGCTTAGTTAATTTTAAAAAAAAATATTCATATTTTGCATATTATTGTTTGTGCATTTTCCATTATTTTCAATTAAAATTTACCATTACATAATTAATTGCATAGTTGTATTTTGTACATGGAAATTCAACTGGATAAAATACATGCACACATAGATAGTTGCAGTGATTTTATAGAGTCTGTTCACATTCACAATGTTATGTTTGGGTTTTCTTTTATAAACACCAAAACCAATTTTATAACATAAATGTGAGAGATCAATGAAGTTGAATATTTTTGAACTAGTCTACTGCAGAAAACATGAAAGTAATAAATATTTTGTATATTAATAATCATATACTAGTATCATACAGGAGAAAACATTATGTACATAAAATTTAGGTATTTTATAAAGTGAAATGTCGACATGTCCGACAAATGTCTAGCTAGTAACTTTGAATCTTGGGCTAGTTACTTTGTTACTCCCACTAGCCCCTGAGCTAGTGGCCAAATTTTGTAATTGCACATCCCTGAGAACCACTGTGCTTTAATTAGTATTTGAATAAATGATAGAAATCATTAAATTTCATTATAATCAATAAAAACAAATTTTCCTGTTTTGTCGCTATTTTTCCCAATTGAAAGGGCCCCAGCCCCCAGTCCCAAATTGGTGGAAAAAAAAACACTGTGAACTATTTGTCATGCGTTGACAGGTGGTGTAAGCGAAACTTGCGTTGCACGACCTCTGGTGAAAAAATGGGTCGAAGCAAATTTGGAAGATGGTTTGTGTACATTGTATCTATTTTCCCCCGTTTAGCATTTCAGAGATGCGTATTGCATTAACAAGCTTCACAATATATGTCCAAAAATTTCCGATGGTGGGCTCTCTTGACAAAAATGCATTTGTTTGTTATAGGAGTTTTCCACAAACTTCAATGCACTTTACGCGAAACTGTATGATTGTGAAAAATCACAATTATTTTGTTTTGAAAACAAATACCACAAACAAAGTAAGATTTCGAAAAAACAAACTATGTCGTATAATGTACATGTGTCTTTGATTGTTGGGCAATTTAGCGATATTTTAGTCAAAATCCCCTTTTTGATGTACTCAAGACAAGTTTTATTAGAAGTAAAGTACAAATCATAAAGCAAATGATGCCACTTTTGACATTAAGATGATATCAAGCAATAATGTAAAGAATAAATCTGTTTTCACAATGTTTTTAATGTTTAATGATGTAACATGGAGTAGGTGTAGAAGTACCGTACTTCAAGTTCATATATTAAATTCGATGTGCAGACAAAATAAGTTTTCTGATAATTTAAAACCACATCATAAACCTAGGGTTGCCCGGTAAGATGTAATTATGATTAAGCCTTGCATTTATATTTAAGTAACGATTGTACATGTAATAATAGGAGGAAGGTTCAAACATCCAATACAGAGGTGGGTAGATTTTTGTGTTAAATTTCAAGTAGTTGGGGGTTTTAAGTGATGACTTAAAACCCCAAACATTAAATGCTCTTCTTTTTTCATACCATGTAATATATATATATATATATATATATATATATATAAATAGGTTTTAGAAAAAAAAGATTAAACCGTTTTAAACAAGTTAACACATTTTATATCGATGTGATTTTTAAAAAAAAAAACCATTTTAATTTGTAAAATAAATTTATGTCCCTTATTAAGGATTTTTTTTATCACAACACATATGTTTGTTCATGATTTCGGGTTTGTTTTTTTAACCGGGTTTTCCAAAGGAAAAATCCGGTTAATGAAATGGTGAAAGGGGCGGGCGGGCGGCTGCCAAAAGGGTACCCTTATTGTACGGATAACTCCTCCTACAGTTTTCAAGATAGGAAGTTGTTCTTTTGCAGATCTATTGTACATAGATCAGAGGTGTGCGTATTGTTAGGATTTTGATTTCTGATAATGAAAAAAATACTAGCTGTTGAACTTAGTCATTTTTGGCAAAATATTGCATATAGGGTACCCCTATTGAACGGATATCTCCTCCTACAATTTTCAAGATAGGAAGTTGTTTTTTTGCAGATCAATTGTACATATATCAGAAATTGTGCATATAGCTAGGATTTTGATTTCTGATAATTTATAAAAAAAAAAAAAAATACCAGCTGTTGAAGGGCTTCTCAGAAGATTTGATCACGTACCAACCAGTTTATTCATACGGAAAATGTATTAATTTTTTTCAAAATTGACACTACAAGCATTGACCACTAGGCCCAATTAATAAAAGTTAATAGTAAAATCAAACTAGACAACGTCTATAGCTCTGTTTTCGCATCATACATAAGTTGCAGGCGTGTTTCATTAAGTTTAAAGAAGAGTACATTGCTAAAAATACTACTACTTTGTTATTCTAAACGGTAGAAGATTTAGATAACGAACGCCGACGGTAGCGATAGTTAAAGGTTGAAGGGATAAAGGTATACGAGGGTTGTCCAAAAAGTTCGTGGACAATCGCGTTTTTGTCATTTTAAACGAGTTTATATATTCATATTGTATACCAAAATATTTGTCATAAAATTCCAAATCAGATTAATGTGGTTTTGAATGTTTTCATTAAAATTAAACTTAAATTTTACTTTATTAAAGTGTCGCGAAAAGCACGCACGGCCCAATGTCAAAATTGTCCAAACTTCGAGTTTGAGTTTTTAGATTTGAATATTTACAGTATTTTTAAAACGGGTTAAAACGTCAAAATATTCAACTGTGACGTAGTAAGAATTGTGTACGTCATTTTAATACGTCATTTAAAGCCGTTTTTAATTGAGCAGAGGATATTTTAAGGATTTTACGGCAAGAACATGTCCTTAAAAACGCCAGTAAAAGCGACGTCGGCGGATCGCATGGAACAGCGCGCCGTCATTAAATTCTGTGTAGACTCGGGGAAAACACCCATCGAAACGAAACAGATAATGGAGAACACAAAAATGCATCGACACATATCGAGATCACTAGTCTACAAGTGGCACAAACGATTTTCGGATGGAGTTTGCGATTTAAAAGACGCTGAAAGAAGTGGAAGGCCTTTGATTTGTGACGATATAACGAAATCCCGCATCCATGACATTGTCATGAAAGACAGACGTCTGACGTTAAGAGAAGTTGCGTCAATAAGTGATGTTAGCAAATCTTCGGTTTTCAATATCCTCACTGAAGACTTCTGTATGAGCCGTGTTTGTGCAAGATGGGTGCCCAGACTTTTATCCGATGAGCACAAAAAAAGACGAATGCAGACAAGCAAGGCGTTCATACGGAATTTCAAAAGAGGAGGAGAGAAGTGGCTTGACAGAATCATTACTACGGACGAGACTTGGTTGCATCATTTTGATCCAGAAACAAAATCAGAATCCAGCATTTGGAAACACCGGGGTTCTCCAGCACCGAAAAAGGCAAAGGTTGCGAAATCCGTGGGTAAACAAATGTACATATTCTTTGCTGATCGGCATGGAATGATTTTGGTCCACGCTGTACCCACGGGCCAGACGGTGAATGCTGCATACTACTCTCAGGTAAATAACTACCCATTTCATCACATTTAGATTGTAAATTACAGATTTAAAAACATCAATTTTGTTACATTTAGCATATCGTAATTCATAAATTTAATACCCGGACATTCTAAGCTTAATTTTTATTTATTTAATTACTTCATATGAATAAATTCACATATTCTAAAGCAACATACAGTGTACCAAACGAAACATTGGTTTTATTTATTACAGGTATTACGACGCGACTTAGTTAAGGCAATTAAGAAAAAACGCCCTGCCATGGCTGTGGACCTTGGAAATGTCATCCTACACCAAGATAATGGGCCCGCACATACGGCAGCTTCCACGTGTCTGGAAATCGAACTCCTAGGATTCGATTTTCTTGAACACCCGCCATATAGCCCGGATCTTGCTCCGATGGATTTTGCAATTTTTCCTTTCATCAAATCACAGCTAAGAGGAGTTAGATTTGAGGACTCTGGTGAACTTAAATATGCAACTCGAACCATTGTATCTAAAATCGACAGTAAATGGTATTCAGATGTATTCGATTCATGGCTAAGAAGGTGTGAGAAGTGTTTGAAGTGCAACGGGGACTACGTTGAAAAGTAATAGAAATCAACGCGCTACGTACGACGTTATAAAAACGTCATGTAACTTAACGTCAGACTGGGCCGTGCGGCCTGTACAGGCAATGTTTTTGTAATGATACCTACATTATAAGAATGTACATTGCTCTGATTTTTATACATTTGCATTATTATAGTCTATATTAAAATATTTTAATACTTTCCTTAATATAGCGTCGTTATTTAGAACGAAATTACATTTGTCCACGAACTTTTTGGACAACCCTCGTACTAGTAAACGAAAGAGATACATGACAGAAGTGCTTTCATCGATTTGTGTTTTGATTTTATGCGAGCAGTGCCTTTTTTTTTAAATGTACACATTGCAAGCACTGTTTTTTATTTTTTACAAATTTCGACACTAAAAAAAATACAGTCATCGTCATGCATAAACGTATCAGATTCCAGGGTTGTTTCTGAGGAACGTTAATTTTAAAAGATTTTTTTCATCTTTTTTTACCATAGGGAGAGCAAGAGTGTTGCTTATTTCCTTTAGAATAGGAAATTGTTCCCTTTGATATTTTTATATGGCGCTAGTACGATGACCATTTCTGCTGGCTACAGCTAGCTTTGTCACTAAAACTATTATAAAGCGTTGTACACCGAGTTACCCTTCCCGATTTGTGATATTGCAACCGTCCAAGGAAATCCCGGCTTCCTCAAAGAAGTTTCAAACATTGTAGATAATTTTTGTAATTGGAAATTTTCCAGCACTTAATCGCGGGCTCTGTTTTCCCACTAGAAAAGACACTTTAATCAAGGGTTTACGGTAAAATGGGCCAACACGTGGAATCAACGATAAGAAAAATGACGAGAATCGGACGGTTGTTCGTAAAGTTTTCTACATTTTTATGTTTTAACCCTCCCGGTACATTTTTGGAATTTCTGGCAGTAAATTGAATGTATTGCAATTTATTTTCAGGGTCAGTTTTAACTTCCTATTGCTCCGCGTTTACCAAAAAGTATCTTCATTTCCTTGCTTCACAGTATGGCTCTTTCTTTATTAGGTAGCAAGGGATAGTTTCGGATAAAGTACCCGTCAATATTTTTGTAAAATTGAGAGTTGCTGTACTTGAAGGCTTATGAGTGTTGCTAAAATTCATGAAATTATTTTTAATGATTAGCATTAGTTAGAGGGATGTCTCTTGTTGAAATTGACATGCAATATGTAGGCCCCATGTGTTAGGTACATGAGAATCAGAAGTAAAATGCGAAACCGCGGCTATGACTGTTGTGTTGACTTTACACAGTGAAATTGCAAGTGACAGACGGGAGGTAAAATAACACGAAAAGTAGGTGGATGGGACATTGTAAACTATACACCGGTAAGTTTGACATGTGATGGTGCAACATGCACACGGTACGGAAGGTCATCCCTTTGCACGGAATTAGCTGGGGGAGGACTAAAAAGCTGAAAAATCATGAAAAATTACCAAAATATGAAAGGGTCAAAATCTCATAAAATCCAGTATGTAGAAAATTTTAGAGGTTTTGACTAGTAATTTTCTTCAGAAATTGGTGATTGGCCCTATAACAAGTGAATTAAAGGTATTTGTGCTGAATGGAAACAGAGGAAATTCTAGTTACAGAGT
>WFKH01003881.1:64062118-64097124 GCA_016163765.1 Magallana hongkongensis
TAATGCATGGAGATTGCCTGCAGCAGATGTTCATGCGAGGATCATCAAAAATATGACTAACTCCACATGAACATCATGGCACATTTGAATTGGAACTACCAGAAACCTGTCCAGTAGCCTGTTGCTGTCCCATCACAAACCGTTGCATACAATCTGGACCAGCTGCCTTCAGGACAGCTCTCATTTGATCCTGAGACATGTTGTCAACTGCAGTTTAAAATTATAAAATATTGTTATCAATAAAATGCTAATTGCTATGTTTAAAATGTTTATGCCAGTACCTCGAAACATATTTGAATAATTACCATTAGATTAATGCATTCCAACTCATCATTATTAGGTCTAGCTTGAGCTGCCATTGTGTCATTTACACTGGGCTGATTATCAGCTCTCACATTCCTTCCACTCCTCCCTGCGTATGGATTAAATCGAACCTAGTGATACAACAAGAAAAAGAAGTGAAAGAACTCAAACATTATTCCTTCCAATCCAGAAGGATCTCATTGTAATGGAAGGGTGAACACCTGTAATTATGAACAACGCTCCTCGGAAATACATGTACATTTACAAGTATAATACTTACTGTAGCATTTGTCTTGAATTGACACAGAGGGTTCATGCAGTTGTTACAGCCTCTTATTTTGCAGACACAGCTTTTACATTTGCCTCTATTATCACAGGGACAACACCTCTACAAAAGTTAACAAATAGTCAATAATATATAATAAGTTTCATTCAATTGGTTTCTTTTTCATTCAATGTGTTTGTTTTTCATGATCAGAGAGACAAAAATTGCCCTTGCTTATTTATATAAACATTGTATGTAGTACATGTTTATGTAATACATGTTCATGTATTACATGTTCATGTAGTACATGTTTATGTAGTACATGTTAATGTATTACATGTATATCTCAAGTGAATGGTTTATGATGCTCTGCTTGTCTTGTAAGGATCAGATTACAATCTTTTGATTGTTAAAGATGAGCATATATAACATGCTGCAATTTCTTTGATACTCAGGTGACCTATTGCTATTTGTTTTTGTCCGTCGTCGTACGTCGTTCGTTAACTTTTTAACATTTTTAGCTTCTTCTCTGGAACCACTGAATTAATTTCAACCAAATTTAGCTTATAGCATCTTTGGAAAAAGTGGAGTAAAAATTATGAAATATATGGCCTCTGCCCCTCTGGGGCCTGAAGGATGGGGCTAAAACCATCAAAATTAATGCAATCCTTTAAAAAATCTTCTTCTTTATTCCTTGACATCAAACAGTCAAACTGCTGGCAAGATTGTAATAAGCATTGAGCTCTCTACCTAAATGGTGAAATTCATGGCCCCAGGGTCAGGGGTTCTGGTGCTAGAGTGGGGCTCTGATGCTTATATAGTGAAAATGCATTGATTCTTTAAAAATCTCCTCCTCTGCTCCAGGCCCATAAACTAAGTACATACAGTACCGATCAGACCCACCCTAGCTAACACCAGAGTAAACCTAAACTAAACCCCGGGATTACTTTTGGGGTTTACTCTGAGTTTATTTTTGAAAATTTGGGTCCACTCAGGGTTTACTTAGGGTTTACGCAGGAGTTACTTTGGGTTTACTCGGGAATTGCTTTAGGGGTCAACTGTATACACTGAAGTGTGAAGCAGACCCATCTTTTTTCTTACCATCTCACTGCCTGTAATACCTGCCCCTTGTATTTTCCGAATACACATGTAGTGTCTGCCTTAAGGAGTATACTTCTGATTTGGGTTTACTCTCCGTTTCCACTCTGGGTTTACTTCAGTTCGTGTTTACTTTGGGTTTACTCTGGGTTCACTCTAGTAAACCCAGAGTAAACCCAGGTTTTAGTTGGGGTTTATTTTTTGTTAGGTTGGGTCTGAATTGTACTGTAGTTATGATAAGGAAGAATGCTGCTTTCAAAATTGTTAATTTAATGGCCCCTGGGTCAGGAGCTCTGGTGTTAGGGTGGGGCTCTAATGATTATATACCGAAAATACATAAATGCTTTTAAAATCTCATGCTCAGCTCCTGGGTATTATGGCCATAAATTAAGTATCTAGTTATGATGAGAAACAGTCACTCTTTCAAATTTGTGATTTTCATGGCCCCTGGGTCAGGGTTCTTGCTTTTTTGGGGGGGGGGGGGGGCGCTCTAAGTGAATGCAGTAATTATTTGAAAATCTTCTCCTTTGCTCTGAAATTTTCTGCAGACGAACTATTAGTATATTTTTATGATGGGGAAGAGTCACTCTTCCAGAATTGTGAATTTCATGGCCCCTGGGTCAGGTGTTCTGGTGTTAGGGTGGGGCTCTTAATGAATGCAGTAATTCTTTGAAAATCTTCTCCTCTGCTCCTGGGTATGAATCCGATGAATAAATAGATAGTTATGATGAGGAAGAGTCCCTTTTCCAAAATTATGAATTTCATGGCCCCTGGGTCAGGGGTTCTGGTGTTAGAGCAGGTCTCTAATGAATATGTAGGGTAGGGTGGTGTAATTTCGACCAATTATTTTTTTGTATTTAAGATTTGTTCAATTATTTCACTGTATGTTATTCAACAATTTTGTAATAATTTTTTTTAGAATTGATAAAAAGCCACACTGCAGTTACTTAGGTGAACGATAAGGCCCATGGGCCTCTTGTTATAAATTGTGTACCAGTATTTTGATTATTCTTTATACATACATCTGAATGAGAAAGTGTGTGGTGTGTGTGTGTGTGTGTGGAGAGAGAGAGAGAGAGAGAGAGAGAGAGAGAGAGAGAGGAGAGAGAGAGAGAGATATCAATGTGAAATTTAGTAGACTGAGAAGTAATACTCATTGTTATGATAACAATAAACCTTATTAATATGTCATGATATACCTTATAAAAATGTGTATCAAACCATAACAATTTATCAATGTACATTGCATCTAATTGCTATATGCATAAACAATATAAACATACATAATCATTGATGTTTAATGCATGTGTCTTTTCCAAAAATTGTAAATCTGCATGTTCTTGTATTTAAATTCTTTTGTTATAAATTAATGATAACTGTGAAAATAAAATTATATTCAAAACAATACATTATCAGTTGTACATAAATGTGGAAAGAATTATAATACTTCTTGCATCCTCAAAAAATGCATGTGTATCAGGTTTTATCAGTATTGTCTTTCAGCATTTAAAAAATACTAAGCATATTATTCACCAAAAATTTCAAATTGAAAGCGCCATGCATGATGATATGTTCATATAATGTAAAATAAAGAAAGGTAGATCCGCTCCTACATTTTGTGCTTTCATTTTGCAAATAAAATAATGAATGCTCCCTAGTGAATCAAAGCGCTTGTCTTTTCAAGCACTTTGTTGACCCTGACCATTGTAGTCGAATGGAAGTCGTGTACATGTGTCGGTTATCTTGCATTGCTATTGCGCTTATATTTTTACTGCATTTATGGCATGTTGCTTTATTTGTTGCATAGCACTAACCTGTGCAATTGATGCCATTTTTTACTTGGAGTCTTTCTTCACTAATTGCGAAATGGTAAGCGAGTACTCAGTCAGCGTGTTCAAGGACTTTATTTACGACGGCAAAGCGTGGGTAGCACCTACACAGGTGAAACCCGAACATCGAAATGCGTTGAAACGTTAACTAACAAAAGGTTTATATAGGGGTTCTGGAATGAAAGGCGAATTGGAAAGAAATATGGCGGACAATGCCTATTTACGAGCGGTGTTCAGCTTTAAGAGCGATTAAGATGCCTGTTATGATAATGCAAACGTCTGGATGTTCTTTTTTGATAACACTACTGAATTCAAGATCTACTGATATCCCGAAAATTGACTGACATTTACTGTACAATGACTGTACCTTACTGTAGCTTTTAACTGACATCCACTGGACCTGACTGTGCCCTACTGTACATTTTTACTGACCAGTACTGCTCGCCACTGTACATGGCACTGACCAGCACTGTATCCTGCTGTACCATCAATTTGAAAGATAAAATCTTCCTAAATATTTGCAGTAAAATATCTTCTTCGATATTCAGTTGTATGCAGCATTTACATAGAAAAGAAAATAACAGGTCGTTAAAATCAATTTATGTTTTATTCATTATTTTTTATTGATATTGAATCGTACGATCACAAAATAATGATATGTTCTTCAAGATAATTGCCCGAGAAGATAAAAATCCTGAATAATACATTTTGAATCCGACTTTAAAAAAATGCATAAATTTTATTTATTTTTATTTTGTAAACTGCTGGTTACTGCATTGTAAGCATTAGGAAATACAACTCCCTATCCAGCAAGGTTACAGTTTCTTTCAGCTTATGGCAAGCCATCGATTAATATGACCAGGCTGTTATTCCATTTATCTTGTTTATGGAGCTTCAGCCGCAAAAAACCCAGCCAATTCACACATAATCCCAAAAATATATCCATGTTCCGTCTTGATTACAAGAGTAAAGTTTGTAGACTGCACACTACTCACTTACGTTTTGAATTCGTTTGGAAATATATTTTAAAATGTCGGGTACAAACTTTACAAAACGTTAATAACGCCTTCTGCAGTATGCATTATTAATATTGAACATGAAATTGATCAGTGAAATATTAAGCGGTATAATCAAATTTAGCAAGAAAAAAAGATTAAAAATTAAGGAGGGTTGTAATTAAGGCTAATTTTTTTTTCTTAAAATACAGGCACGTTTTATAGCATCGTTTTAAAGTGGGAGGTGTTTGATGGGAGGGGGGATTAGACTCCTACGAAAAAAAATCGTGCTTAAAATAAAAAAGGGTTATCTAAAGGTAATTCCTAAGACTAGAGAAAATCATTTACCTTCCATGTTTTGGTGCACCAAATAGATCACTTGTGAGACATGGCGCAAATCTGCAACCATGCCTAAAGCAATGGTTGCAAAGAAAATCTTCAGGGGACTCTCATGGGAATCCTTCGCCTTTGTTGAATATTATGTTCTTCATCTGTTAAATACACATTTGAATATGAAGTAATGAAAATATTAAAGTTAAAAGTATTTTTAATGACAATTTTCTGATTGAAAGAACTGTAGACTGAGCTCATCATTATTTCCTATGGCGGAATGGTACATTGCCACGCGACAATTTTATGTTCAGGGTGAGTGTAAATGTATGTGTAATCAACTGTTTTTAATTAATCTAAATCCGCTGCATCATTTTTCTCTTTCATGCATGTTGCATATGACCCAAATTTAGAAAGTTGCTGCTGAGTGATAACATTCAGTGGCTCAAAAACAAAAACCATGCATTGTTTTCCAAACATTGTCTCTGAAATAATTCATAAAAAAGACTTTTTCCATCACCAGTGGGTAGCACGCACATGGCATCATGGTTGATCATGACTGATAATGCCTTTACATGCATTGGTCGCAATTCCTCAACAGTCTGACCAAATCGTTTATTATAAACATCTAAGCAGTATCTAATTTTGTCTTCTTTCTAAATGGAAAACAAAGCAGTTTAATCGAGTATTAATCAAGTCAATAGAGCAATGCATCACACAGACATAAATGCGCACATTGTTAAGTGTATAAAATTATTTATATTTTATTCTTATTACTAAAACAAATTTATTTCGCATGACGGCATTGATGTCTACATGTAATCTGCATTTCAAATCACGCGTTAAGTAGTTTTTGGTCAGACTTGAACTGGCACCTGCACACATCAAAAGTGTGCCGCATTACATTGTGCTACAATAAATTGTAAGGTGTGTCCAACAACAGCTCACAGCAAACCATTAGATTTGGAACAATCAGTCATCTTTTATATTTACAGAAAAATACATTAAACAAAATTTTCACTTTTATTCAAAAATGCACATGGAACGAAGTATTATTCAGGTGTCAGCTATTGCGCAATCACATGTTTGGGCCTCGCCGGTTACATCTGAAGATTATTCCGTAAATAGTCAATGTCATGTTTAAAATACTACATTGGCTGTTTAAGGGGCATGGTCACGATTTTGGTTAAAAATTATTTTTCCAATTTTATTGTTTACAATGCTTCAGCACGGCATTTTTAATAGGCAACCAAAATTTGAATGTCATTTGTTGAGTTATAAGGGAGTTACAGAGCTTACAATTCTTTGCTATGTAAACAAAGTTTTAGTTTACATTTATAATGTTGAAGTGAAAATTTCAGTTTTAGACCTTTAATGAATGCGTTCAACGTTAGAAACTGTTTATTTATGCTTAAAATGAATAAGAAGATAGACATATCAGCTTTAAAAAGACTTTTGAATGGTATATTGTACCTATGTAAGCAAAAACAGGACACGAGCCTTGTTTACATGACAAAGAATTGCGAGCCCTGTGTCTTGCTTATATCTCTACGACTGACTCTCCATTCGATCATCAGAAATGCATTCCTAAAGCATTGTAAATAATAAAAACAGAAAAATAGAATTTGACCAAAATCGTGACCATGCCCCTTTAAACCTTACCTAAAGACTCGTAAAACAAACAAAGAGGTATAGCGCCTTTCCCCATTATTTCGCCTACACCTGTGCGTTGGACGGGAAGTACCTGTTACTAAAAATACCTTCAGGTCGCAATATGATTTTCGAAACCTAGATACTGGTTTTATAATGGTGTCTGTAACAACTGATTTGTCATAAATATGGGAAACTCTGTGTATAATGTTAGTTGATATTCTGAACTGTGATAAGTTTAAAAAAAGGCAATGGATCTAAATGTAAATAGAGTTCATGCATAGTGTTAATGAAGAGATCTGTTTATATTGGGTGTGCTCATACTTAAACTGAATTAAAAAAGAATTTTAATAAAAAACCAAGAAGATTAGATACTTGTTACTTAATCTCTCTATTCTTTTCATGTTTCAATCAAGTGAAAAAAATATTTACTACTTGGTGGATTCGATCCAGCGACCACAAAATCAAAAAGACCTCCGCGTTACCACTAGGCCACACATCTAACATTTTCTGAACATGTATTTTCATTATATATGGCTATATACATGTTTGTATTAGAAAAGACACTTACTGAAATATTTGTCTAATTTTCAATACAAAGACCACGTTAAACCAAAATTAATTCAATGTAAACGTGTACTTCAATAACTGTAGAACGTGATTTTAATCGGATTTCTTTGGTTTAGAGTGGTTCACATAGTCAAATATCCAATTTTTTATCGTATACTAACTACATTCCTATATATCCCTAACAAAACCTGAATATTTTAATGATGTCGTGTAAGATAATTAAGACTCTTCCAGCTTGGTAATTGTGTTATTTGCGTTTCTTTAATATATTTAAACTAAAAATTGTATAATATTGAAAATGTCTGATGTCTGCAAAAGTGCTATTTTTTAGGCCAAATCGTATAATAAGTACCTCTTTCTAAACTGACACAACAAATTGAAAGAGAAATTGTGGTGTAAAGTATGTCCCCCATATACTTACCATAGCATTGGCCATATTGAATCTGCTGTAATGGGCACTTACTGTTTAATGGAAGTCATTAGAGAGTGAGTGCAAGGTCTACTGTGCGGAGCATTACATGTAGGCCGGAACCAGGATAAATTCAACACCGTGCTGGCAGAATTTACAAAAATGCTGATGCTCTTAGCCACAGGCCTTGTATTGAACAGGAATGTTCCCATTGTAGGAGAACAATAAATAAAGTCTGTAGACGGGTATACGACCTTCAGAAGTGCAGCAAATGTCTAGAAAAATAGTATGTGCTACTAAAAGGTCAAAACAAAGAGGTGCAACACCAGAAATAGTCTGTAGTGATTCTACCACTGACGGAACAACAAAGGAATGGTCTAATATTAAAGTTTATCATAGAAGCGAAAGAGAAAAGTCATAAGCCTAATTGGGAAAAATTTGCTGCTTTAGACAACTGTTTGAAATACTTTTGGCAAAGATGGGAGTCTTTAGAAATGATAGATATCATTTTGTACTATGAGTTTGAAAATACAAGAGGTTTTATATTCTGGCTAGTGGTGACACCTGCATCAGCAAAAGAGGCAATTTTCATGCAACTACAAGGTGGAAATACGCGGGACATTTAGGAATTAAGAAAACCTTACTTAAAATTCATCTCTTCGAGAAGCACTCAGGTTTTGGCTACCAGTGCTCTGTCTGTAAAAAAAATCTATAATCGTTCAGACAACCATCAAGGGAGGTGTGTTGGGAGTTAAATCAAAGTTAAGAAGAGGGCAACTGGTACGCTAACTCCAGAAGAAGTGGAAGAACATCGAAGATTTATGAAGACCCTGAGTAGCAAGATGAAAATGTCGAACAGTGGAACAAAAAAGAACGCAGCAAGAGAGGAGGGAATTTAAAAAAAACAACAGAAAGAGACCCCACTCTGATCATAAGAAAAAACAACCAAGATAACCAGTGAAACAGCTGAAAACCACTCAAACGAAAAACGTCACTTCCCCACTTAAGGAATCAACAAAGGAGAATAAACAGAAAACTGAAACTGCCAAACCATCTAAACCTCCAAAGATTAAAGCAATAATTCCAAAACCCTCAGACAGCCTTTTTCCAATTTCCAATAGACTAACCTCTCGACTGCACACTCACCAAAACTACTTTCGGCCGCACTGTCATTTTTCGCAGAGGAGTTCTCTAAGGAAGAGCTGCAGGAGGCATTTAAAGGTGTTGCCACTTTGGACTTCCCGAAAGACATATTTCTCCCTGTTGTTAAGTCACCATCAGAGGCTATTCTCGGCGCCGCAATAGTTACGGCACAAGTTTACGACCCAACACTTGTGAACCTGCAAAATATAAAAAAAATCCAATAACTTAAGAATGCTCAAAAGAAAAGATTTTGAATGTCGGTGGGAGGAAGTTTTCAACATTTGTATCTACTTTATTAGCAAAACCAGATGGTCTTCTGGCGAAAATGAGTGGCCCCAAAAGCATCACACCATACAGTGTAGATAACCTGTACATTTAGAAATCCTACTTACTTCACATATGTTTAGGATTATTTAAGAAGTAACGGAACCATAACAATTGACTGTCTGCCAGCTGATGCATCCACTCTCCAAATGTTAGCCCTTGAGGCGACGTTTTTCGATTTGCGACACCTTCAGCTACTGTGCGAAAAGAAAATCATAGATAAACATTTGGGGACAAATGTCAACTAGTGAGGGGGTAATGTTTCCAGATATCAAACACAAAACGGCATAAAAATTGCCATTTCTACCGGTAGTATAAGTGTCGTCCCTGTGCCCTCTCAGTGCAATGTTTTGTTTTCCACATAATAAGACAACTTTGATTATGTTACTATGAACTTGTTCATTTTTCATATATATCAGTTCGTTGGTCTTGGAAAATTTATATCGAACACTCCTTTGGATTTTGAATAGCTGCAGCGAAAGAAGATCTTTTGATTGTGATTGTTTATGATAATCACAGTTTGCGTGATTTTCAAGAACGCCATCTTTGCCTACAGCTTTGGTCAAGTTTGATAATAGGTCTTGAAACGAAAACTGCACTTTTGACACGACCCGTCTGAGGAGGGAACAAAATGCAATATTTGCAAAGTCCACTGCCCAAAATTCGACTATAAAGTAACCAAGGATATTTTGTCAACCATGAATATTGAAGTAAGCGTGAAATTTTTTTGTTTGTTTTTTCAATAACGGTTTGCTGTCAAAACTGAAAAGTTTTAATCAGGACAGTAATGGTGTTTTAGATATTTATACCTCTCTTGATCACTTAAATGAAACGAACCAGAGTTTAGTTATCTCCCGATATTATATACAAATGACTGAGCATCATCAGTGTCTTGTGAAAAGTTTTGCTTCTGATCATCGTCAGGACTAGTTTTTCCGCTTTTGTCATTCGTAATCTTTGTATCAATGTTTAACCTATTTTCTTGAGTTGGTGCTTCAGAACATTATGGAACAAAGTTTGACTCGTCTGTACAACTCTCAGGGACAGAGTTAGAAACCTTTTTACAACATTTGTGAACAGAGTTAAAAACAAGTTTACAACTCTCGGGGAGAGAGTTAGAAACATCATCATTAAATCCATCGTTTGCAATTAAAAGGGCAAAGTGGTTAGGCTCATATGCAAATCCAGGCCTTGTATCAAGATTACCATCTCGTGACCAAATACTGCCAAATTTTGCATTGACAACTGTCGGTGAATCGAAAGGCGAAATGTGTTGATTAAAAAGGACGAAGTCCTTTATTGGCGTTTGGATACACAGACTCTATTTTTAATTGAAGTAGTTTTGAAAGGGCCAGAATATGTATCATTGACGACCATTTTTCATATGTCACTGGCTTTGTCTGTAAGTATATTGGGAAAAAACGTATCCTCATGATCTGTAAATTTTTTGTATGCGACACTGTGTTTTCTAGCACAGGGTGGTTTGCATATATTTTAGCTTTGATAATCAATTCTGCGGCGACAAGAAAGCGCAACTGTGTTGAATAGGAAAGTTTACCTGCTGAATAGACCGAAACGCAATTGAACAAACAGTTTCCGTCACGGGGATTTTGGAGTGCTCTCCTGAATTGATCCTCTATATCATCTGGCAATAACGCATATGCAAGATCACTTTCAACAATATTTTAGACTGTTATATTTTAATTAACAACATTTATTGTGTCAAAAACTGAATATTAGGGGAAAATGCCTTTTAGGAGTCGTGTTCAGCTTTTAGTAATAAATGTATTTTGTTTGTTTTTTTCATACCCTTGCATTAAAAAGCACGAATCTTTGTACTGATACAGATACATTACATGGAATATCGATTTGATTGAATATACCACATGTTTTAAGCATTAGGGTGAGGACAAATTTTTACAAAAAAATTACGCGACTTTTCAAAACCCTAATCCATGGATTAGTGCCTATACACTGTACCAATTTATTGTGTAATTTTTGTCTTGGTTATTTTAGCAAATTACAGTGTACTATTTTCATGCCTCCCAAAAACTCTTCCCGCCAAACTGTACTACGTGCCTGGTTTAGCCTGCATTCATATGTGTTTTTTTTTTAATTTATTAACAGGGTTTTTCGTAGAAAATTCGTTTATTAAAATGGTAAAAAAGGCGGGTAGGCGGGCGACTGCCAAAAAAGTACCCCTTTTGTACAGATAACTCCTCCTACAGTTTTCAAGATGGGAAGATTTTTCTGTTTTGCAGATCAACTTTACATATATTTTACTGGCATAGGTTTGGATTAGAATGTAAGTACAAAATCTTTCCTGTCTCACAATGCGCATATAGAAAATATTAATCTTAGTCTATCCAATTTTAACTGTTGGTACAAACGTGTAGTCCATTTCAGTAAGAAAATTAACATCATTATCTGAGTGTAAAAGGTACATAGCAACATATTTTTAAACAAGTTAAGAACCATTTATTATATATTAAAAAAACGTGACAGTAAAACGTGAAGAGGGACTGAACTTCGGAAAACTTGATACTTATTTATTGCATAAAGAAAATTTTACAATGGAAATGGAAACATGTTTTTTTCAATCTCATGGAATAAGGAAAACGCTATGTAGATTCAGAATAAGTGCACAAGAGTTAAAAGAGAGAAATATGAACTTAAATAAAATAATGTTCAAAGAATTCCTTCAGAAAAAAACAAGGTTAACAGGACATGTTAATTATGTAACAAAAAGTGTGTTCTGTAGAAGATGAGTGTCACTTTCTTACTGATTGTTTATTATATAAAGTAGGGGGAAAAATCATTTTTTCAATATATCTCAATACTTAACAAAAGTTTAGTGTTATTAATATAGAAAGACAAATTTATTTGGTTAATGTCCAATGAAGACAGATCGATAATTACTCAGTTAAGTGATTTTTAAGTAATGCTTTCAAAACAAGACAGAATGCCTTGAGATTTAAGTGAAGATTTTGGTGAAATGCTTGTACATATCCTGCTATCATCTTCAAATTTGTTTTTCCTATTATTTTGTCTATATTGATATGTATTGTTCATATGTATATGTGTATAGACAGGATTTATCCAACTGCTGGACGCGCATAAATGTGAATGGACTATTTTTATGTGTAATCTTTCATTTAGGACTTTTTCTCTAATAATTGAATACTTAATTGCCCACTGGGGCCTTAAATTGGACATTATATCAGAGATGTGCATACTACTTGGATTTTGTTTGACAGTGATTGTTGTTTTTGGGGTTTGTTTTTTGTTTTGTTTTGTTTTTTTTCAGAGCAATTGTACATATCTATATCAAAGATATGAATACTTCTTGGATTTGGTTTTTGATAGTTTTTGCAAAAAAATACCACCTGTTGAACTTTTTTTTAAAATACTAAACTGCACAACTGGAATACCCATTTTTGTCCGGAAAACCTACAGTTTTTAAGATAAACTCTCTTTTTTTTTATAGTTCAAATGTACATATATGAGAGATGTGTGATTACCTGTATATTTTTTGTAAAGATGCACTTAACGCCGTATTTTCGGTCATTTTTCGGTCACTATTGTAACGTTTATTCCTCGTTCAATTTTATTGCTAGTCATCTTTTTTCTTTTTCATTTTTTGGAAAAGGGGTTAATTTTTTTATTTCAGCTGTAACAGTTTTGTTCAATAAATTCCCCCTATAATAATGCTAATGACACTTTCTACAATTGCAATCATTTTCCGTGAATTACTATCCAACAATATTGACAAAACTTTTCTATATGTAGCATATTTCACCCCTTGAAAAATCAGCGATGCGGAGGATTACCTCGGTTGTTGTAGATTATACAATCAAATGACTGCTTTTCTGTTAATCTAAATTATGTATTATTATATTATCTTAATCCAGACTTTCACTTACCACACTGAGCGTATCGCTTGTATAAAACTAACCAAAATTATACAGTTAAAATGAAAAAAAGAAGGCTTTTGGAGATAAATATGATATCTCTCTTAAGGACGTTGTTTACTCAGGGTTTGAGTTCTCAAATTCGGATTGTTATAAAGTTCAATGTCATGAGTGAAAATTGTTCTAAACACATAAAGTATTATTGAAATGAATTATTATTGACATAACATTCCATATTTTTACTATATTATGGAATTAGCTCAAACAAAATTGGACTTTTAGCAAAACAGAGGAAATTCGGACAAAATTTTTCAAATTTTGTTTTTCTCTGAAACATTTTTGGCAGAACTATCATATTAAAAGTTCAAATTTTATTTCTTAGTCGATAATTTTGCATATTTTCTTTTAGTTTTATCTCACTTTTTCATTTAGATAATCGTATGGCACACATTGAAAAATGCTTAAAAACGATAAATGACACCATACCTCAAAATGTTGATCCTTGAGCTCATATAAATTTTATGCCAGTAGAATAAGGTCAACATAATTAGTTTAATGCTATAAATGTTTTTGTATTATCATCATTCAATTTTTTGTTGAATTAAATCAAAGATGTGTAGTGATTTGAAAACTGATAGAAGAAATTAGGTCTGGAATATTTATAAAAATTGTCAATGAAAACTTATTGCTTTTTATCTGTTTAGTGCCACTGCCATTCATAAACTGTAAATTATTTTTAAAAGTGTTTAGCCATTCGTATTATTCTCACAACTAAGCAAATCTCAATCACAGTGTAAAAGTTTTAGGGATTTTTGTTAAATTTTCAAAATTTATTCAATGACTATTAACTCAAAAAGTAGGTCATTGACCTACTTTTTTGAAGTAAAAAATAACACTACAATGAAAGGTCTATAACACACAATAGATGGTTTTTCATTATCATCAGTGGAATTGTTATTCATTCTGAGTAAACGTCATCTTTTAAGATATTTCAGAGAAATAAAGAAACGGTTACCATAACTCGATGGGAATGAATTGGAATAGGTATGGACAATCAGCATGCTTCCTTACACGTTACATGACGGAAGTCTTGATGATTTACAAAGTTACCTGGGGTAAGAAATCACGTGGTCAGTTATAGTATTCAACAGGTCAAAGTATACCGTTTACAACAGAAAACGCGAACGCAAGAAGAAACAGTTTTTTCTCTTTTTACCCATGAGCGTATGCTTGTCTATTGGTCTCCTTTTATTATAAGGTTATGTATATAAATATTCAACTATCAATAAATGGAGATCAATAGACAAACATGCGCTGACTATGTACTAAGTCTGTAAAAAAGTGGACGTCCTCATTATCCTATAGAGATTCAAGAAGCTGTTGTGAACCCTACCTATGAAAACGACTTCGTACTTTATAAATATGAAACTTCATATTTACAAAGTACGAAGTCGTTTTCATAGGTACAGGGTTCACTTTTAACTAATGTAATTACATAAAGTTGCAGTTAAAACATTGGCATTTCCTACAGTTAAAAGAAATGTGACCATTTTAAAATTTTTTGTCGCAATTTTTAAATGTTCTTAAGTACAGTCATCCTTTCAATAATATTGCGCACAGGGTGCATTATTTATCTAGATAATTCCTCCTATAGTTTTCAAGATAGGAAATTGTTTGTCGTTCAGTTGTACAGGTATTCACAATAGGGATTATCATCATACTTTGATTTTCTAATAATTATGGCAAAACAAAATTGTGACCACGGTTATTTCTGATTGGGATAGGACTTAGGTATTGTTTATCAATTCAGGGTCAACGAATGGATTACGGATACTGTTCACATAAAGAAAACCAGGGTTGCCGTGACATTGGTAGCTTTCCTCTTGTTAAAAAGATCAACTGTTAAACGTAGCAGGCTTCCTGAATAAATTTTTATTTCCTAAAAAATATAGACATTTGATATCAATTACTTATTTTTTCTATAAAGACAATTGCGGAACATTCTCTCAATATCACCTGTAAAAAAAAGAAAAAGGAATGAATTTTACGTGATTAATCATCCGATGTATATCAGAATGAAACGATTCTCTTCGTATTTCATTGTCACTGTAATAAGCAATTTCAAACAGTAAAATCTTAAGAAGTTTACCCGCGTTGATTGTAGCAGTAAAGATTCCGTTTCTCATGATAAGGAATTGCACTCCAAAGACGAGTGTATAAACAATGGTTTGTCCTCAGTGTACGGGTACCATAAGATCCTTGAAATAAATTGATCGATTTAGTCAGTGACAACAGTTGAAGGTTGGTCCCTAAGCAGCAATGTTTTGATTAAAGTGATGTTTTTCTCTTGAGTTTATTAGGTCTACACCTTATCATGTATTTAGAAATTCACCCAAAAAATCATATCTTAACTGCTTATTTTTTTTTACCAGAATCTCCACAATATGTATACCCCAATTTCTACAACACGTCTTCAGTCATTTTTTTAATTTAAAAATACATTTTCCGAGTAAACAATATATTTTTTTACAATCAGGTACTGTGTAAAAAACCACATTACAATTGTCTTTATTATTGATAAACTAATAAAAAACATTTTGTTGGGAAAGAGTACAAAATAAAAAATAGTAGAAATTTATACAAAATTTGACATTTTTGCAATTTAATTTTTATTTAGAATTTTAGATTGTTATCTGTTGCACTTAGAAAGCGATAAAAATATAGGGGCAACGCGCTTATTTTTGTTTATAAAACTTTTAGAACATGAATACTCCCATTTCGCTCAATTAACTTGACCTTGGGGAAAATGTCATTAATTTTTCTTTCAACGTTTTCAAAGTGTATTAGTTTATATGTTTTGAAACATTGTAGAAGTCTTTATTTTTAAGGAATAGCCCTGTAATAAGTTTAATATTTTGTAAAGATTATGTGAAAAGTACATGTACATACTGCCGTGCATGTACAACTAGAATATTTTGAGGCGTATTGTAGTTTAATGATAAAAACCTTCTAAACATGCAAAAATAACACATGTGTCTGCTACTAATGCAATTATGATAAATCAATGTCTATACAACTATTATGTGCTTAATCAGTAATGATTATTACATATTTTAAATACAATGTATACAGAACTATCAGTGATGACGTCATTCATGTAGGGACACACCTTAAACGTTTCCAAGGTTTGGATAATGACAACTCATTTGTCTAATTTTACGGATTTCTTAGCTTTCATAATAATTTTTACGGTTCTTATTTAAATAATTTATGAAATTAATATAAAGTCAACGGTCCATTCTTACCGGATATCACGTATGGTTTCCCTTGATCCAACAGCAAACCACATAGGGATCCTCCCACATAAGCATGTATTTGCACTATTGAAGGGATATATCGAGTTGCCTGTACATAATTTTTGAATTATTAGTCATTACAATGAAAATAGTTTCTTTAAAAGTACAATGTGCTCCACTCATAAATAATAAACAATGGAAAATTTAAATAAATGTATACATGCATGCAACAAAATTTTTTAACTTCAAAGTTTAAATACATTTAAATCTTTTAATTCTTTTCATAACATTATTTCTTTAACATATAATACTTGTTTTGTTGGGGTTTTTTGTTGAAACTGTATAGGTTAAAGAAAGGAACATCGTTTATGAGAAAAACAAGACTTAAGGCTTAGAAATACGAAAATATATCAAAATGATATATTCTCTTATCATCGGATAATATTCATTATCATATCGTATTTTTAAAGCTGCATGGTCCGATTTCTTTCGGCTACTACAGTATCAAATAACTTTCCATACGAACCAATTATCTTAGGAAGTTATAGACTTTCGACTATGTACACCAGCAGAATCGATCTCCTTTCAAAGTAAAGGATAGTTAATAAAAATAATTTCTTCATGGGAACACAAAAAAAAACCAATACAAGTGCATAATGGGAATATTTAGAGAAAAGAACCGTTTGGTTCGTCCCCTGAATGATTGGGTTTAACCCGCATGCTATTCATCAATTGTAAAAAAAAACAAACTTCAGAAATGTTAGTGAATAAAATATACACAGGTTTATTTTTAATTTGCCACAATACTATGACCTTTATTTATAGCGATGTCAATCATAATACAATCATACCCGGGCGAATTTTAATATGAGGCGGAATAACGCGATACTCTTCTACGTCGTTTGTTTTGTAAACAAATTTTGTGATATATCATTTTTTCACTCAAATATGTCTTAATTGACCGGGAAAACTACTGCAATGTCTACTATTATACACATACTTAGCATAACCATCGTTTAAAAGCGTATACAAAATTCAATATAAAATCGGACCAAGCAGCTTTAATATAATACATGTATGCATGATATACAATATAAAGACGAAATACCTTATATATCCTATGCACAAAGACTGTGTAAAGTCTTTCGTCGTTAGGAGGAGTACCAATTGGCCGCACTCTCATCACAGTACCCAGGATTGCTAAAGAACAAAGTTTCTCCGCATCATACAGCAAAGCAGTCTTGGAAAGTTATAAATAGATTAAACTTTACATCGTTCTGGATTAGCTAGAAAGAGCCTGAGATTATGATCAACATTTACAAACACTTGTCACAGACAATTCTGTTGTAAGTGAATTAAATTTTCAACTGTTCAAAATTCGGTACACGAATTAGAATAAAGTGAAATATATAAAAGGACTAATTACCTGCTGATATTATCTAACATTTGATTTAAGATAATTATTATTTTCCTTAACCTCTAACTGATTTTTTGTAAATGAAAAGGTTTTCTTCAAACACATGTAATAAAATCTCCAAAAAAACAACATTTAATCTTACAATAATCCGAATTGCATCCATTTGTTGGGAGATCGACACATGTACAGGTATAAACATTTCCTACACAGACCCACAACACTGACAATATCAGGACAACCTTCATTCTGCCTCTGTAAACAACCTATGATGGCTCCCATTGTTTTCACCTTTATATATATGTCTACAGCAACACTCGGATGTTCCCTGTTTTGATAGATGTTAATTTTCCGTGATTCCCCCTAGTAATAATCATTCTTAAATAAAAACATCTTCAGGGCCATTCAATATCATGGTCACGATTGAAGCTGACAGTTTTCATGCTATTGTTGCTAACTTATTTTTGTATATTTTGAGGCTTAAAGCTTAACACGACTCGTTACTAACAAGTTTTGTTCGCCATGTTAAACCTTCTCTTTCCTTACCGCTTTACATGTACTTACAAATCAATTACAATTCAAACATATATAGAGCACATTTTTATTTAAACCAGGATTGCCTTACGTTTTTTACCAAAAGAAAAAAATATAAAGCAATATAAAATGAAAAGCAAAGTTCTCTTTAGAAAGCGTGAACGCATGTATCTGTATCATGCATAAATCAAAGAATAAACAACTGACATATAAGGTCAAAACAGAGGAAAGCTTAAAAGGCGTTCGATTCGTAATTTCCAGTTTTCAGAAATTTCTGCAGTCAAAATACTGACCAAAAATGAATCCATGAAAATTGAGAATGATGAAAAAAAAATTTAAACAACATACATAAACTGCCTTGTAATTGCGTAAAAAAGAATGTACTTGTTATACATGTATATGTATACTTTTATGATGTGCCAGATATCTACATTTATAATTTGGTAGAGAAAAAATATCAAACCTTATTTCTTTGACATTTTTGATATATTTAAAATAATTTTACATATATTAACTGGAGATGAATATTAATTCGTATAATTTTTTTTTATAAATTATAAACCTAAAAGTTCATACTTAACCAAATGAAATCGGATACAAATTCTTCAAAACTATTTTGATTTTTTATGAACACTTTTTGTTTTCCTCCCTTTCCTACATGAAAGAACGCATATGGCTAATAAATTAAATTGATAAATATACTGAAATTCTGATTTTAAAAAAATTCTGTAGTTTTAATAAAGAATGTTGGCATTACTATTTTAATTTCTTAATTAAACTGCTTTGCACCTCAAGAAATTAATATTTATCTTCCCTTTTGATTATCTATTGACAATTATTTAAAATGTACAATCATAAATATTTAAGAAATGCAAATAATCTTGATCCTTTAAATTGTCTTTGTTATTTTATTTACTTAACCGCCTATTTATGGAAACATGTTTTCAGAGACTGTCAAAAAATATACGTTATACTGGTAAAAATGGCAGTATTAAAAATGTACATTTTTCACCAAATATTCCTCTCAGACGTGAATTAACAAAATGTTACATGTATACACAAATCAAGAATGCAATAGTGCTAATTTTTCCACATATTTTTGTGGAAATAAAGTTAATCAGTCCAAAAATAGCGCAATTTTTTATGCGCCGTAAATTGCAACTTTTATCATGTACGGAATGTAGCTCCCATGTCGTCCATCCGAATTTTTTCAGACCGGGAGCGACAGACCTGCAGCTGAGTTGAACTTATTACGTATTTATCTAGAGTCCAACACATTGTTGTGATATGACAAAGTACAGGTGTTCATTTCTTGTCATTTATTGTTGTGTACAACAGATGATTTTGACACATCGCACGTTCTTCAATGATTTATTACTAATTGGGAACGGTCATGTTAGCAAGTCACAAACGCTGCCTATTTCGTTCATCCTAGTACAGTAATAATTGGCATTTGTAGCTTATTACATACGTCAGTAAACTACATTGAGGTTTTAAAGGAATTATTTTGTTTACAAGCGACGAAGGGCACAGAAACGATTTGAACTTTTTAAAATACTTCACGAAAGTACTTCCAAAGGTTTTCAATATTTGAGTGTCAGGCAACGACTTATAAGCATAAGAAAGAGCTCACAAATAATTTGTTATGGAATGTTGTGTCTATATGCTGATTGCTAAATAGCTAATACAATTTTTAATACAACTTTTAATGTGACAAACACTGGAAACTGATTTTTTTTTACCCCATAGCAAAATATCAAATATTTTATTTTGCTTTTAAAAGAAATTATCCATATATTTATTCAACGTAGAAATAAACGATGGTTCATGTTTTAGTGTTTTCATAACATGTTTTCTATTATATAATCTTCTATCAAATAGTTCAGATAATAAGACGCGTAATTTTATATGAAAAGGCGTTAATCGATATAGAATTTTAATAAAACGACAAGCATATTAATATGTTTTCCACGCGCTTCATACTGTTACTTGAGAATATGTGCTACACGAAAATTATGAATTTGCAATCAAATGATTGATATTAAATATGTTATGACAATCCTTTAGCTTTTTTTTTTTTAGTTAAAACTGGCTTAAACTGAAGATTACCACGATATTTCCGTCATAAAATATATATCTGGGTTTTCGAGGTTATGGAAAAATCAATTGTTTTCTTTAATATTAAGTTTGAAAAAATCATTGAGATGTACGTATATGCATATGCTGACCTTATCAAAAGTTCATTAAACAAACATATAAATCAGACCTTCATTAAAATACGAGGCTATCTGGCAAAAGAAGTAAGCATACCAATGTATGTGTAAATGTTTAATCATGGAAATTAATCCATATATAAATCAAGTATTAACAAGTATTGGGGGTCCATTCACAGGTCCTTGAATAAGAGGATTGTTTACAAGCCGCATTCTGGTGGAAGCAGAAAGAGTTGTCGTACGGAGCAAGACAGCCATCTCCTTGTTCACACCGATTATGTGGGCATTCTCGGATCTAAATGCAGTAAACAAAATTATATAAAAGTTTAATAAACCATTATTTGGAGGTCTTTTATTTTACAGTAAGGATTTTTAGATTTTTCAAATTAGATAATAAACTATTGTATATCAGTATTTACAAAATCTTTCTATGCAATCTGCTGAGAAAAATAATTCCATAAAAGTATTTATATTTGGAAAAGTTACTAGTATTATATTTTGTTATTTCTTTTTCTAAAATGACATTACTACATATTTTAAATTTTGCTGATGCATAAAATTGAGAACAACTCAATTGAAAACATTAGTAAGGAAGAACATGTTCATATATTACACGAGGTAATTGCTGAAAGATACAATTACATACCTTGCATTCGCAATTGTTTTTGTAATAGCCGTTTCTAAGGGCATTTCCTTGGAAACTTGTCAAGGCAGATACTTCGACATTCCAGGAACAGGTGTTAGCCGTAAGTTTATTATCTCTTTTAGGACCTATTAAAACAAAGAGGAAATATAATAATTTAAAACAAGTAAAATCCTAATGCAGTAAAAATACAATTCAAGAATCTGTTTGAATCTTGTGTTTTTACATATGCATTTATATCTATAAACTTTCCAGTAACTTTTTTGATAAAATAACTATAGGCTAATATATTCATTTAAATGGTATGCTCAACATTATTTGTTCTAGAACTCAATTCTGTTTAAGATATTTGTCTAATACCAGCATGATCACTTGGGTTTGTATATATATGGAAGGACACCCTATTTTGTTGTTCTAACCGTTTGTTCAGGGCATACATGTAGTTTGTCTAATTAGCGTACAAAACAATATACATATGTATGTATGTATGTATGTATGTATGTATGTATGTATGTACAGACCAATCAGTTGGACATTTTAAATAGCTTCACGCTGCTTTTTGTTATGATAGTTTAGCTGTAAAAAGCGACATATTATTTAAAACGTTTTTGTAAAACAAAATCATTAATTAACAATGTCGTTTTATCCATATGATTATACGAATATTATCACAAATGTTTTTGCATAAAATATATAGGTGTAAATAATTAAAACAATGTATGCAGGTATAATAAGAATAAGTAACATTAAACCACAGCATGTGTGAAATTAAGGTTTTCCGATCCTCAGCCTCAATTTTTTTTTTTCATCATAAGAATGATATTTTTCTTTCAACCTTTATAAATGAAATAATATAAAATGAAATTTTTAGAGGGTATCCATGCATTTTACAAAGTTATTGCAAATTTACCTACGATAGAAATAATGGAATAAAGAAACAAGTTGAGTTTTAAAAAAAAATTCCGGTGCATCGATGGCTCGAACTCTATATCAAGATGTATATAAGTGGGAGAGCTCCGTGAATCCACTACGCCAAGCATGTAGTTGTGTGATCGATGGTTATACTAGCACTAAAATACTAAATTAAAAATGTCTGTATAAAAGTCAGATTTATGGTACGAATAAAAGAAATCCGGATAATTTAGAGTTATCGAACTTAGCTGAGGATCGGAGATCGTTAAATCAACATCAGTGTATGAGATTACTTTATATCTGTAGGGTTACCTGTGATAACATATGTTTTTCCTTTCTCTAGTTGTACTCCACATGATGCCGATGAAGTTGTGGTGTATATCCATACTTGGGAAAATTTGAATGGACTAGTGTACCCACTCTGTGATAATTAAAGTATGAGAGTATACCACAAAGAATTCCGGTATTTATGTACTGATGCAAAGTGATTATAAATTGCGGATGTATACATTCTTTAAAAAAATCTGTTGATAAATGCTTCGCATGTATCGCAAAGAAAAATATGTGTACATGCATGTTGCTATTACCTTAATTTTTGCTGATTAAGTTATATATTACTTTTCAAATCTAGATTTATTACTGAAAATAATGATAGCTATATTAATTTGGAAAACTTCCTGTTTGTTGTCTTTACATTAAATTTTTATGACAAGTCTATCTCTATTATTAGAAGCTTAGTATATAAATGTTGTGTATGATGAGAGAAGATGGTCATTAGTGAGTCAATGGTGGACAAAGTATACTTACCTTGTAATTTTCCAGCACTTTTACTTTGTATCTTTTCTCAAACGAACTGACGTTTTCCTCACTAAGAACTTTTGCCTCGATCGCTTTGAAAACGCAAAAATCAACATTAAAAGTACACTCATTTATAATTAACAAAAATATTTTACATCTTAGAAATTTTATTTAAAATATTTTTTTTTGTAAAATCCACTTCTAATGATTAGATTGAATTATAAACGATTTATATAAGAAATGAAATATCAAGATATAATAAAATTACGTTTTCATACCATAATCTGCCTGGCAAAAATTGGTTTGAGGGTGACGGACAAGGCATTTACAAGCTTCAGAGATGACGGAAACAGATATCAGAACACAAACAAGCAACCCAGTGGACTTCATTTTTCGCTGCGCGTGTATCCAGTGAAAGGCTATTGATTTGTTGTGTTTATAATCTTTTTATGCAGAACTGCGAAACAGGTGATAGCTTATAAACCTTATTTACATAAATCTTGGTCAACAATTATCAATCCTCTTTTAGGACAAGGATTGTAAATACCAGAGGTAAGTGCGTTTTGTATGATTAATTTTATAACGTGACTTGTTAAAGGATTTAAATGTCATGCAATAATTATTCGTTTCTCTGCCATTTTAGCAATGACAGTGCTTGATGTTCTTGTTAATAAACATTCTCAATAGCAATTTCATTGAAAAGGTATATAAATTATGATTATGTACCATGTAATAACTTTTTTATCTCTCTCAAAAGTTTAAATAAACACAAATATATGTAAATTATAAAAATATCTTTGTTTCCTAACTCATACCACAAATTACTCAAAAGTCATCGTATCTATTATTTTTTCTTTTATTTTGAAGAGCTGATACATGTACCCAGAGGATGTAAACATTTAAAAAAAAAATGGAACGTAAATAGTGTTTGTGGTTTATTAATAGATGGATATCGTAAATCGCTGCACAGGTACATCGTACCAAAATTAATTTTATACATAAACTTTCATGCCAGCAGATTGACCTGTATACTGGAAAATATTCGCCTTTGTTTAATTTTCACCCCTTTCACCCTCGTTGTCAGCGGGCGAATTTAAGACTGGGCGAATTTCAATATCTCAAATTATCTCTAACATCTAACATCAAACTACCTTTAACACAACTGTGTTTGGGCGAATTTAAGACGGGGCAAAACTGTTAGCAAGTGTGGAAGGGCGATATTTACACGGGGCGAAAATATCCTTAAATGCGGTAATTGGTCACGCAATTAGCTTTACACGCTGCACACGAAATGTTACGCCTTAATTTGTCAGATACGCTAAACTGTTTACAAGAAACCCTAAACGGTTCGCACGAAACGCATCACAGTTCACATTAAACGCTTAACAGTTTACTGTGGAATCATTAGATTTCATGGTGGCTCAATTTTCATGGAACTCGTGGGTATCTCTCATCCATGAATTAATATCCTCCACGAATTAATAAATAAGTTATCAAGTCAAATTTCTTTGTGTAGTTATTAGAGAATACAAGAAAATACGTTCCCACGAACATGAAAATATCTAAGCGATCCACGAAAATTGGCACCCACGAATTTTTATGAATCTACAGTAGATGAAAAGTTTTTCCTACAGCAGTCGCACGCTGTTTATAATGTACAGTGTAATTGCTCACTTCAGTGTCTGTATTCAAACTGATGTAAATCTGGTTTTGAAATATTAAATATTAATCTTATTAACATCTTAAAAAGGGTTTTTGGCCTAAGATTACTGGCTGTATAACACAGTCCAAAGTTATCTAGTGTTTATCAAGTCTCATGTGTCTTGTGTTAAAATAAGGTATAAACATAACTATACATAAACTGTAGACTGATTTTGTATACAACTTTCTAAAAGAGGGATGGAAAAACATGACAGACAACGCTGGCCGGTATTTGTACCAAGGTCTTCTGAAGGTTCTACCACAAGCTGTTTGGTCTCCAGCGACCTTATCTGACCACTTCATGTGTAAAATCGAGGATTTATATGACAAGAAGCAACTGCGATATACTAAACGAATTAAAGTGATTAATCATTAATTGAACTCATTACAAAGTTATGATATTGTTTATGAATCGTTTAAAAATGATCTTTTTATTTCATCTTATTATGCATTCTAGGAGAAGTTAATTTTTTGTTGAAGGAAAGATTATTTGAAATGTAGTAAGATAAATATTTACTTTTTAAAATATTTTTTAAGGAATCATCATTCAAATCTCATGACGAAGCTCTCTTATGAATTTGATAACAAAACTACGTATATATTTACAAACTTTTAATATTTGTGTATATTTCTGCATAGATCATAATAATTACAGACAGTTCAATTCGGGTTTTCAAATACGGATAAAATGTTTTTCTTTTTCTCGTCTTTGAACATTACCCAACAGTTTGTACGTGTGAAATGGAAATATGTTAAATGGTTTATTGCCGCATCTCTTTAAATGCTCACTTAACGATATCTGTCAATATTTCGGGTGTTTATATACAGATTATTACATGGCAATTTTTATATCGCATCCTATATTAGCCCGAGGTCGCTGTATATCAGATACGATAATATAGGATGCGATATAAAAATTGCCATGTTATGATTTTTATATCATATACTTATAGAAAATATTAAAGAAACAATAAAACATATCATATAACATGAAGGGAGGGGGATGGGGGGGGGGGGGGATGCACCCAGCGGCTAAACGTTTTACAGAAAATTTCATACAAATGTTATATCTTATTTTATTTTCTTGTTTAGTAAGCATTAATGGTAATTAAAAATAAATTATTATATAATAACAAAACACTTCTTTTCTTAAGATCTAAGATGTTAACGTTTTGGGAAATCTGAATAATTCTTGCATCATCTGTTTATGTACAAATAAGTCAATAATTAGCAACTCGATTCAAAAATCAAATAAACAATATCTTGTGATTTATTTTGTTTTTATAAGCTGTCGTCATTCGCTAACACAAACAATATTAAAGCACTAGTTTTGTAATCTAAACCCTTGGAATCAAATTATGGTTAAACTTTCTGAGACTTTTAAATAGTGTTCATAAAAACGAAAGGTGAAGATTGTCTGGTGTGTTAAAAAATATGTTTGCTTCTTATTCGTTTTATTTTCCACAATGAATACATCATAACATTATTTTTTCTGTTTATATTTTTGTACATAAATATTTCGTATATTGTATAGAATTTATTTTTTGTTACCTAAATAAAAGTTCACGTGAGTGAGAACTAGATGATTTAATTTAGTGCGCAGATTGTTTAACCCATTTTAAATGTGTTTCATGTAATCCATGTCATGTTTAACAAATGTTTTGACATTTAACCTAAATTCATATGATCAATTCATCTCTAACATAATGTAGAAACATACTGTGTTACAAATTACAGGAACATCTAAGCATTTTGTAAGCATGTTAACCATATTACTTATTTTTTCGAAAACTTTGGCTTCTTTAACATCATTTATGAAATTTGTGTTTTGTTAGTTAGAAAAAAAAATTTATTAAAAACTTTGCATTTAGTTTGTTTGCTCGCAGAATCATTAATGATATCCTTTATGGATTATTTGATTTAGAAGTAATTTGATTTAGAAGTAATTATTCATTACATCCATAACGAATCTCTTCCACTTTGTTTAGATTAAATTATATTGTACTCTTATTTTAATGAGTCACTTACATGGAAGTACAGTCTGTTTTCATTTAGTGTTGCCTTAATTTTGCGTCGCATTAAGGGTCAAAAAGAAATATAGTTAAATTCTCAGTAAACGTAAGGAACTTGATGTAAAACTTTTAATGATTTTTTTTTCCTATGAAAAGTTCGTAATTAAAAAAAAGCGATTACCAATGTCCCTTAATTTTAATATGTATGTGCCAAAATGTGTAAATCTCCCGTAATTAAGCCTTCCTCGGGAATATTGTAAACATGGTTAGGTTTGCCCCTTGGTGGGTTTTTTTAGCCCCTCTATATTGGCAAACGGTTTTGCCACGTCTTGAATTCAAAAAGACACGGTTAGAAATACACTCATGTAGATACTTTTTCATTTCTTATTAACACAGTTATTTGAACATTGTTTTGAATTCGTCTTGTCTTGAATTTGTTCGCTGACAACGAGGGCAAAAAAAAAAGGCGAAAATAAAACAGGAGCGAATATTTCTCTGTATCAAGTAGATCCTAATAAATGTAGGATAGCTAATAGTATGACTAGTATGTATCTCAAATGCTTCTTCACTAATACTGTTTGGTTACTTAAAGGAAAGCCCAGTTAACAATACACAAAAAAATCGCATGTTTGAAAAAATGTGATCTTCGACGTAAACTATCTAATGTCATTGATCAATTCTGTAACCCGTCTTTATATCTGCATAATTTTTCTTTCGACACTTCTTAGATTACACGTTTTGATCTGAGATAGGTTGAACTTTACACAATCATTTAAAGCATATATACTAGATGATAGCCCGCGCAAGCGCAGGATAGAACACTTTACAAAATAATGGGCTTTGTATTATTGAACACATTTTTTGTATATAATGTGTCTGAATTTTTTTAATCTACAATTGTTTTTCTGAACCTAATTTTAAAATTGAAATCCAAAAGCAATTGGATGGATATTTAGGGGCGCGGGCAGAGATGAAAATCTTATTTAACTAAACTTGGTTATATATTGTCTGAATTTTTTTGTTGCAGCTGAGTGGAAAAACTACACATTTTTCGGCTTTTGACTGTTGGTTCAATGATATGCAGTTTACTGTTGCAATTGATAAATGTTTTCATTTTTTGCATCATTTATTGTATTAAACGTCAACCCTCAATCGGCTAAACATGCTCAAGGATTTTTATTTCTAAACGGGGAGGGAGGTGTAGCGCGTCGATTCTCTGTTCTAAATTTTGTTCTTTATGACTGTCAGATTTTGCTATAATTTTTAACACTGTCCCAAATAAGTTTTCTAAATTTTAAATATAATAAAAATATATATAACTAAAAAAATGGAAGGGGAAGGTTAAGCCTCCTCTCCTCCACTACCACCAATACAACGTCCCATCAACACAATCTGTTCATAGTTTACAAATTAATATATAAGGTTTACCACCAATGTCAGTGGTAAAAATGTACGCAATCTGAAAAAGCGAGTGCATGCGTTTTTATTTGTTTATTTTAAACCAAGTGTGTCCAGTCCAAAGTATCTGCTCGATGAATGATGATCTCGCCCTACACTTTCCGCCATTAATAAATTAATTATTAAACCCCCGTTCTTGGTTAATATTTTCTGAAAAGTTCTTTCCATCAAAGCTAATATCCCGCATACATGAAACAAATTGACTCGATTTGTTCATTTAAAATTGTGGCAAATCTTAATTTTTATGCATACTCTAAATAAACTCCAGGTAAATATATTCGCTTTTTGCATAATTATTCAATATTTTGATGCAAACTCCGACCGACTGACTTGGATCCACCAAAGCGTGTCCATCACCTACTCTAATGTTTGCTATTTTGGCTGGTTTATCGAAAGTAGGTTTTTAACTAATTGCACAATAATAACTTATTACGTAAAATCTTAATATAGTTTACGGACATTAACTGACACGTGTTGAAATACCAAACATGTATGCAGTTAATATGGTGCAGGCATTTCGTAGATTATTGGCAAGTTTCTTTATTTATAATGTATAACGTCAGCATATAGCTTTCCAAAATAACATTAGCGGGCACGCGTATATTAATAATGTTTTCTGTCCGATTTAGATGATCACAAAAAACACTGATAAGCGAATCAAATATAAATACAAGTATTTTTTAATCATTTCTGTGCAATCTAAAATGAAGACTTCTAACAAGTATTGGAGGACCATTCACACGTGCTTAAATATGATGATTGCTTACACACAGCCTTTTGGTGATAACAGAATCGTTTTTCGTACGGAGTAATACAGCCTTCTCCTTGTTTACAGTCATTTTGAGGACATTCTTTTATCTAAAACAAAATATAAAACTAAAATAAAAACAAAATATACAAATTTGAAATTCATTTTCTTCCATTCATGTTAATAATTTATAACAGCAACAGTCATGTATGCTTTTTTCAAAGGTGTTAAACTATGTCCATCGGGTGTTCAGAGATAAAAATCATCAAAAAATTTAAATGAAAGATGGAGGATGTATATTTATTTTATTATCATATTATCATCAGGGGTTTCCTATATATAAGAATGTGTTTTCCTTGGACTGAATACGTGATTTTTCTTTTTGCTTCTTATGATTAAACTTGTATGTTGATTAAACTTCTTGTATGATGTGGTTCATTTCCTACCTCAATTAGTCTTATTGAATACAGAGTAATGTTTAAGGAATAAGGAATCATAATGACTCTTTGAGCATTATGAGGTGATAATTTCGGTCGGGGCGTGGTCAAATCCAATAAAGCCCGGAGGGCTTTATGATAGATTTGACTACGCTCCGACCGAAATTATCATCTCATAATATTCAAAGAATGATTCCTTGTTACTTATATTCATATTATTTCCAATTTGTAAACTTTAAATCAATATTTTTAAACCACTATTTTTTCATGTAGCACATGCTATGTATTACTACGCGGCGCAGCCAATACCGTTTTTCGGTTTTGCCATAAGATACGCCCATTTTGTGTCACTCATCTTTTGTGAAGTTATTGGGTTATAGGGTTCAAAATTGATTCGTAATGTTATCACAGACAAAGACAGTTGAAAATGTAAATAATAATTAATAATTCCCCTCCCCGCCCATCTGAACTGGCCAGATTGCAATGTTTCTTATTACGTACATATATACGTACCTTGCAATTGCAATTGTTTTTGTAAACACCATGTCTAAGGGCATTGGATTGGAAAGTCGTTAAATCAGATGTTTTGACATTCCAGGAACAGCTGCTAGCCGTGAAAGTATTATTTCTTATAGCACCTTATAACAAAAACATAGTGCTTGTCATATTCTATCACCTCATATGAAAATAAGATTTTTAATCTGTTTCAATCATTAAGTAATTTTATTGTATTACATTATTAGTAATACATTATTGCCCAGCAAACAGTGTACATTCTTTTTTTCGACTGATGAAAATTTTGCAAAATTATTAAATAATATCAGTAGAAATTCTTGTTAGTTTATGTCATTCACAGGATGAAGTTCTACCATTCAGGCAACTGAGTGTTAATTAAAAGGTTTGGAACGGTACTGAATGGCATAGCTATGCCATTGAGTCACTTTTAGATACTTTTAGCCATATTTCAGTTGACTGAATGGTGGAAATTCATCCAATGATGCTTTGCGCACAAAAATAGCCATGAATGTAAATATGCATATTTTATTGCATCAACATGTTTATGTCTACATGATGTCTAAAATAGAGAAAAATAAATCACTGTCAAAAATAATCAAACCAACCAATATTGTACGCTTGCTATCTCTATGCTAATGTTGTAATATTGCTGATGTCAATGTTGGTTTTAGTTTTACATAACTAATGAACGATCTAAAATTTATGACAGGTAATTTGAATAAACCATGAAATTTAATGACCAAATATGCACCAAACATAAAAACAATTTCAAAAACTTAACTGAAAATTTCATAATTACGAGTTGATTATACCAAGTTAGATCGTGATTCGGTTATTTCATGGCTATGCGAAAGAAAGGTGTTATTTTTTATGAAATAGCGCATGGAAAAAATACTCAGTGGATATATATGCTAAAAAATAAATGTTTTACTACCTGTGATAATATAAGTACTTCTTATGTCCAGTGTTACTCTGCAAATGTCTGTTGAATATATCCACACTTCGGAATATTTAAATGGCTTTGTATACCCACTCTGTTATAGAAACATAAAATGAGGTCTCAGAAATATATCAATCCGAATAAAATCTATTCATCCTGGTAGTCGCAAATTTGTATCGAAAATTTTCTTTTTGTATTTTGCAATGTGAATGTTAAGCTTGCTATAATCCATTATAGAAAACCAATTTAAAACTTAAATTAACTCTATATACAGACTACATTGTTTATTGCATTAAGAAAAGTCTTTACAAACTTGGTATGGAATAGATTTTGCCAATAATGGTAGGCTATCCTAATCTGATATGAAACAAAAGCTGATGAATGTACTTACCTTGTAGTTTTCCAGTACGTTTACTCTGTATCTCCTCCCCCCGAATGAACCGATTTCTTCCTCCCTTAGAATATCTGCCTTAATCGCTGTGTAAACAAAAATGTTTTCAACTATCTATTGTCGTACTGGCTGATCAGAAATATCATTTTGTGGTCAATATTTCTTTCAATCCAAACGATTACAACGGTACAATTGTTCAAAGTAAGTAACAATTAGATTAGCAGAGTTTTCCTTACCATAATCTGCTTCGCAGAAGTTGGTCTGGGGGTGCCTTATGAAGCATCTGCAGGCTTTAGAAATGGTACATAGAGATAGCAGACCACATAAACACAACAAAACAGACTTCATCATGTTCCGTTCTTGTAGCACGTGCAATGTGATTGACTCCTTCTTTGGCGTTAGCACTCCTTTAATGCACGTGCGAAATGCAGGTGAAAGACGAAGTTATCTGATTTGCATTTATCTTGTCAACAACGAGGAATCTCCATTTGAGAATAATAGAGGTCTGTAAGTTAAATTTCTCATAAATGATTTGTCCCGAAATGTTTTTATTAAATCGACACATCACATGCTTATTATTTAATTCATTCCTTAAAAGTACAATATGTTTTGAATATATTGGTGCCGTAAAAGTGCGCATTTCTTACATTACATAATGACACTCACGTATACAATTAGAAATTGCTCTCAACAACGGAACTTGGTTTTATTTAACATTTCATAAAAATTGTGAAGAAACTTCCTAGACTTTTGGTGTCATAAGTACAGCAACATAAGACAAAAATTCTTACATCGATGAAGGTGATCGCATTAGACCGTATTGCGCACAAATACATCGACGAATGGCTGAGAAAACCAAGAGTAGCGGCAAAAATACAGTTCAGGAACATGGTTTTAAAATGGTGTCTCCCATCGTATATGATTTATACATTTATAAGTTTAGATCAGGAAAAGCAAATGAGTCGTTAGAAACAGGATACAAAACTGACTAAAAAAATCTAGCGATCAGGCAAGGGCATTCACAAATGTTATCGGGGTAGAAAAGGGGATTTTTTTCATAAGACTAGTCAAGTACCAGTAATAATTTTTTTCATCATTAAAATAAAGTATTTAACTTATTTAATCTCCTAAATCATTTTATTGCAACCACATGTATTTTTTCACGAAAGGCATTTCCCAACTGATATTACTTACAGCTATATTTTTGGATTTGCATCTAACTTTATATCAGAGTCTATCGATGTATTTTATTAAATAAATTTGTTTATAGATATTGCTATTGTGATTTATCAATTTCTCCAAAAGTCCTTTCATTGTCTTCATTTACTTATACAATCTCAGATTCATATGTTGCTACATATTGAGAAGGAGGGGGGTCATCTTTCATCCTTCTTTACCTTATTCGCCACAGACGGTGGGCGTTTATTGTTCTCAGAATACGTGTATAAGTAATATAAAGTACAGTAATAAAATTTGATGTACATACAGAGTTCATTATATACACCAAATTTTCGCTATTCTGTTTTAGATGGTTGAAATAAAGTTGTGAATATAACTATATAGAAATTTCCATCAAAAGAAGAGTCAACTCCCCGGTAAATTTAACCAGGGGTTGATCAAGCGCCTGTGGAGATAACGTACAAGTAATCAATACCATATTTTCATAAAAAGATATTTCCAGTGAACATTGGGTGTTAGCACTGTATATAGTAATGTTTGCAATGAATATTACAATTTTACAATTTCATATCATATACATGTATATCATTATGCCATAAGGTAGCTAAAGTGTTCTATATTAATTAACTGACAAAATTGGAGAGTATGGACAATGACAGTAATAAGAAATTTAGCCTAAAGTCAAACAGATTTAAATCTATTTCTTGTCATTCCTTAAAAAACCAAACTTACATAGACTGAAGAGATATAGAGATACAAAATAAATCTACTTTACATGCATGGGTGGGTAGTTTCCCTTATTTCTAAATACTAACCAGAATACTAGTATGCCGACACTCTAGATCATTTAGGTCCATGAAATTAAATTGGTAATTTTGATTTAATATGTATACGATTATCTTGCAAATTAGGGACTGTCAATAGAACACACCATTCGAGAAAATCATGGATAACAACACAGTCGGTATAAAATGAAAAAAAACCAAAAACTAGACACCTGTGTATTGTAAAACTATGTATATCTGAGAACAATTTTATTCTACTTTTAATGACCAATGCCTTAGTTATATAAACGTACCTCAAAGCGGGTGCAAAAATACGCATACCGATCCCGATGATAAACACTAAATCGGTATTGATCTTAACCATATCACGATTAAAAAAATTACATGTACAGACAAACAAAAAGATAAATATGACGCCCATATTAATAGGTGTCTTTTTGTGATAGCAAACCTAAGTACACCATTTGAAAGAGAAATGATGACAACTATATAAGTTATTGTGTCGCAAAAAGTGTTGACGAACAGATTCATGAGGGGTCCTGTTGATATTATAAGCGAAGGCTACCAAATATAATATTTATTGTGTCGACATAATACCAGTATCACAATTCGAAATATTTTCCATGATTTGCATAATTCGAAATATTATTCAATATGATTATTTTAGAATTAAACAATTTATTTCCACCTTTGATATTAAAAAAAATACATCAACTCTGATTGAAGAGTTGACGAAAATGAAGTTTTACTTCGTCCCTCTACATGTTTTTAATATATTTCCGTAAACAGAAAAATGTTCTTTATATGATTTTTTTCTGCATGTTATCTGGAAAATAAAAAAAAATATTCTAAATTAAAAAAACACGCATTGATAAAGATAACTAAAACACTCTCCAACACAAATACAACATAATTATATAAAATTTACATACTGTTTCTCAATCCAGTTAGGTTTATCATTAGGTACTAAAACATGCAGTCCAGGTCCATTTTTTCTGTGGGAGAAATCTCGTCCCAGGGTCGCGAGTACTGACAAGAATTTGTCCTCATAGTAACGCCATTATAAAATCCTATAAAAGTATTGATACATCATTTTCAATTTAAATGTTTTCCATAAAATATACATTTATATTAATAACTAGTAATAATTAGTACAAATGGTATTAAAAGTGCATTTACAATTAACACTACTCTTATAGTGGGTTTTAATCTTGATATTGTTTTATTTCATAGCATTGCATGCAATTAAATAATCATCGATTACGTTTTTGCTTCACTACAATTATTACCGGAAATGACGTATAGTTCTTGGTTCAAACGTATTCCACAGAGGTGGCCGCCTACGTAGGCCATTACTTGCACAAAGGAATACCGTTGTATAGGTCGATCTGCCTGTTTGTAAATTTGCGAAGTTTGAAGTTACAAATATGAATTGTTTTGTATTTTCAAACTTAAAGCTGCTTGGTCCGATTTTATATCAAATTTTGTGCACGCTACTAAACGATGGTTATGCTAAGTATATGTATAATAATAGACATTGCAGTATTTTTCCCAGTCAATTAAGCCAAATTACAATGAAAAAAAATTATGTACAAAATTTGCTAACAAAACAAACGACATAAAAGGGTATCGCGTTATTTCGCCTTATGTTAAAATTCACCCCTGACGTCAAGACGGGTATGGTTGTAAATTACGACTTTTACATCGCTGTAAATAAAAGTCGTAATGTAGGCAAATTACAAATAAACATGTGTACGTTTTGTTCGCTAATATTTCTGAAGTTTCTTTGTTTACAATCGATGCATAGCATGCGGGTTGAATAACTCCAATCATTCGGGGGACGAAACCAAACGGTTCCCCTTTCTAAACATTCCCATGATGCATTTTGGTTTGTTTTTTCGTTTGCCCAAAGAGAAATTATTTTTATTTACTTTGAATATTTCTAACTTTGAAAGGAGACCGATTCTGCTGGTGTAAATATGAGAAAGTCCATAACTTTATAAGATAAATGGTTTGTATGGAAAATTATTTGATACTGTAATAACAAAAAAATCGGACCAAGCAGCTTTAAATAAATTATAGTCATCAGTGTTAAATAATGAGTTCTGTTGTGTTTTGGGGTTTATTTTGACTAGATGATAACCCGCGTAAGCGCAAGAAAAAAGTTTGCTGAAAATTGGAGGGAAACTTGCCCCCCCCCCC
>WFKH01003881.1:64097224-64134998 GCA_016163765.1 Magallana hongkongensis
CCCCCCCCCCCCCCCCCCCCCCCCGATGTTACGACCATGTTTAATCAAATAGATTTCATTTGTTTTAAAAACCCGGTGCACGCGTACAAATTAAATTATTTGTATATTTTAAATCAAAGTTGCCTGATCCAAAATCGTGGATTCAAGCAACAAACTTGCGCATTTAATTATTCAAGATTTGTCATATCCTACAGACCCTGAAACGTGCTACTACACCTTTAAAACGAACGTACCGTTCCGTGCAAGAAATGAACCGTACCGTGCGAGAAACGAAACGTACAGTTCACAAAACGAACCGTACCGAGCAAAAAGCGTGCAATGATAATTTATGCCAGACCCCAAAACGACCAAAGAAGCGTACCGTACCGCGCAATAAGCGTGCAACTTCCAAATACGGCTTAATTGACCACTGTCGCTCCATGAAGATGGACGGAGATTGTCGCTGACCAGATAAGTTCAATATTATGCTTGATTTTTGATAATGGATTGATTATGTTTACCTTAATTTTGCCGTGTTTCTTTTTAATTAAAAACATGCAAAAAATCGTTTAATTTATTTCCATTTCACAGAGCTTCATCAATACTTTAGTAAAAATTTTGATTCTAAAAGAGAGGAGAGAGAGAGAGAGAGAGAGAGAGAGAGAGAGGGGAGAGAAAATGAACGTGTGTGTTTATTATAATTACATAGTTTTATCACTGAACTTAATTTTTCGCTTTAACTAAGTTTCTATTGTCGGCCCTTTCAATCAGACTGCGGTCATTTGAGCGGGATTTTATTTCCAGACACCAGGTGCTACACCTGTCAAAGTATAACAGATCACGCCGTGCGCCTTGTGGTACTTAGCTCTTCTTACAAAGATAGAAAAAAAACTATCGAATAAAAAACATTTTAATTTTATGTTTTCTTAAATCCATATTGAAGAGAAATGAAATCATTCAACAATCATTTCCCTTCGACTTCGTGCTGGCAACTCCTGAAATGGCGATCAGTGCCCCTTTTCCTCGCTGTCGTATTTTCTGTTAGATAAATTCTTAATATTTTGATCACTTTTAACATTGTTGATTACCGGGTACTTTGTTTGTGTCCTGTATACAACAACTAGTTGAGAAAATAAGTAAATGACATGTATTATGCCTATCAAAACAATTATTACAAGTGTTCCATAAAAAAAATGTCAATTTGCACACCCGGCCCATCGGACATATAGAATGACCGTCACTATGTACACGAATAAAATTCAATCAATTACCAGTAAGTGGTACATGTACGTATATCGCTGTTTTTAATAGGTTTGCCCACATTTAAAACGTCTGCTAAATCACATGCATACAGCAAAGTGCTGACAGGTGTCCATCAAATGATTAATATATCTTGACCATTAAAAACTATGGACTTATTGTGTATATCTAATTGTTTATATCTAAAGAAATTTGTTACATGTACATATATGGTTTAATGAAATTAATAAAAACTGATAGTCATATTTTGACTATACACACGATGGTATTTCAGGTTAGAGAAGCGATGACGGGTTAGGTGTGACCTGTGTATACGAACAAGTGCAGGAAAACATAGAATTAATTGTTGAATGAATAAAAATCCGTGTCGAGTTATTTTACTATGGTTTATCATTGTTGAAACTTCAGGAGTGAAATACAATTTATTTTTCATCTTATCATTTTTGCGTGTGTTTTTTAATTGTTTATTCATTAGCGGAATTTGATCGGCCACAATAAATAGAGAATTTTTTTTTACATGTTACCAATAAAAGATTAGATAGACGGTGTTTTAAACAAACTGAATTCAAAATATCTATATTATAATGATATGAATAAAGAAACAGAAAGATGCTTGTCAAAACTACAACTGGCCAAAATTCATCGGAATAAAGTAAGAGCGATTTTTAGCACATTCAAATAAATTAGATATGATCACAGAACTTGAATACAAGTATAGAATTAGAAAGATGTTAAAAATTATAGACAGGCCGAAATTAAAAAAAAACCAATTACGCGAATTTAAAAAAAAGAAGAAATATTGGATTAAGGTCAAACCGTTCTTTTAAGCAATAATAAGTACATTTATTTAAAATTAAATACAAATAATACAAATCTAATCAAAATTAAAACTCCCAATTGCTCCCCGGTTTTAAATAAAAAATGACAATAACAAACTGTCAACCGTCTCAAAAATCAATATAGCGAAATACAAATTCAAAGCAGAGCAAACACGGACCTCTAAAAAGATAGAGGTGGGATCAGGTGCCTAGGAGGAGTAAGCATCACCCGACGAGTGCTCATTGTTATGATCATGAAAAACGGAAGAAACCATAGTTAGTCCGGTATATAAATAATGGTCTAACAAGTATGAACAACGTCATTCAGCATATCTTAATGAAACATTGTACTTGCTGACAAGGTCATTGTATCGACAACAGAACTTGCGTAAAGATGATTTTAATCGAGGTTCTTGATATCCTTGTTCAACAACTTGTTTTAGTAGCTTGCCTCGTTTAAGAAATTGTTCGTATGTAGAGCATGCTCTTGCATAATGAATAAGCTGAGAGACATACACCCCGGTGTATTCCTACATAAGTAAGGGAAGTTGACGATGGAAAAATTTAAATCATCACGTTTATCATATAGTTTTGTTCTTAGGTTACCATTAACGTCTTTCACCTGACGTATCAAAAACGGGGGAACGGATAGAAATTCTAATTTCAATTATTAATTGATTGAAATAATGCATTATATAAATAAAGAAAAAAATGCTTGTCAAAATTACCATCTTGCAAAAGTCAATCGGGCAAAATTAAAAATAAAATATATCGGAAAAAAATCAAAGCGTTCAAGCCACGCCCACCTTATAAATAAAGCGCGCAAACCGTTTACAAAGCATGCAGCTATTTTTAGCAAAGCGTACCGTGCAAGAAGCGAACCGTGCCGTGCAAGAAACGAACCGTACCGTTCACAAAACGAACCGAACCGTTCACAAATCGAAACGTAACGTGCAAAAAGCGAATCGTACCGTTCAAAACTAGTGTAGTAGCACGTTTTAGGGTCTGTAATTTCTATGTATTGTTTGGATCATTTTCGGATAAATATATTCATTAACTGTATATGTACCTACTAACTATTAAATATCATATTATTCTAAAGTGTCATTTTGATAGAAATTCCGAGTGATTTACATCCGCCAAAGCCTGTCCACCGCCTAACACTTAGTTTTGCGTTCTTTGGGGTAGTTTATCGAAAAAGACTTTCACAATAATTCCTTTTCAAGAACAAAAATACATTGTCATCTCATATGTGTTGAAATCTCAAAGTTGTAAGCAGCTCTGCAGCAGAGCTTTCGTAGTTTACTGGCAGAATACATTCATTCATATGTTCATTTCTGAAAAGTTTCACGTTTTGACCTACCTTATACACCCTGTCAACAAAGACAGTATAAATTCTTTCATCGTTAGGAGGTCTTCCGCGGGGCTGCATCCCGAGCACATAACCTCGAAATGCTAAAAATTTAACAAGTCATCAGACACTGAAGTTAAAAGGACAGTTCACTTGAAATGTTTAACTGAATAAACACATGTAACCCCTTCGCGTACAAAATACATTTTATTTATATAAAACGTGGACCGCTTTGCCTTTTTAACATAGAAGACAACAAACAGTATGTGTATTTGCCACTGAAATTGGCTCAATTTGAAACTGAACTAAGAATATCGATCCCGAGTAAATAGGGTTGTATATGTAATAAATTAAAATAAATATTGCCAATAAGATACATTCTACATTTATGTTTAAATAGTAATATACATACTATTTTAAAAATTACTGTTAAATTCATTAATGACTGCTTTGAACACAGATGTCAATTATTCTAAGGAAATCTTAAACTTATATATATATATATATATATATACTGTACATGCAGTTATTGTAAACACACAATGATGTTCCTGTATATTCAATGGGCCTTTGCCAATTATTGTAATTGTGTTTGTGCCAATAAAATATTTGTATTTGTATTTGTATTTGTAATTAGACTTCTAAATATATTTCAAAAAACAAAAATGCCAATTAAACCAAAGCGGTTCAAAAATTATTTTTTATTACTTAACGCTTTTTCAGAAAGAAAGAACCAAACACATTTTTATATAACCTTCCATGCATCTTGAAAAGCATATTTAGTATCATTGCAAATATTCCTTAAATAAATATTAACCTTTTCTTGAAAAATTTATCATTAACTATTAAATATAGCGTAAAAAATATTGATCAATTATGGAAGGAAAACAATCTTACAAAAATCCGAGGTACATCCATTTGTTGGGATCATATCACATCTACAACAATGAGCGTATCCAACACAAAGGGTTAAAACGGAAAATAAGATAACAACAACCTTCATTCTTAGTTACAGATGCCAAAAAGATCTCAAAAGAATTACAGGTTATTGTTTTAGAAACAGTCGACACCCATATCATTGGCTTTTTCTTGGAAAAAATAGTTAAAAGCTTGTATGTTTCAGGTTTGATTGATGGGATTTCTTTTAGAGGTTTAAAAGAAATGGCAATGATTAATAACCATTTCAAACATAAATCACTGTCATCAGTAGTAAAGTTTGAAAGGAAACTGAAAATTATGAGGAATGATGAAACTTTTAAGATATATTGACAAACATTATGTTTCAAACTCAATTACTTGTATTTTGACAATGTGTACACATAAGTGTGTCAAACAAACATTGTCTCTTGGTCGAAAATATTTCATATTGACCTCGTACAAATCAAACCGCTGGCTAACTGCCGACATCAGTTTTGTCAAAATCCTCTTCAGGTTTTTATTAGATTAAAATACACAAGTCTTTTGGAAAGCACTTTGCTCCGAATTATCAGCATTCCAAAACATTTTAAAGGTAACTTTAATACCAGTATCTATATTTATGAGAGTATTTTTCTTAAAAATTTAATGTGTGGACTACATCAACAATAGTAAATGATCAGAGAATAAAATTGTGCTCATATTTTCTCAATGCGCGTTTCACCGCGTACACATGGCTGGATTGATTGGACGAAAAAACAAACGTTTTTTGCTGTTTATTGTCAGGCATTAGGGGAATACTTGACAAATAACGTTTATATTTTCCTGAAAAAAGCATCACAAAACATTAAATAATGTTACCCTGCTGTCTGTATGGTTCGTTCGTTAATTTTTAAACAAAATATTTTAACTCGCCGTTAAAATAATGTTTTGATGGAACTGTGTCAATGTGAACTTCATAATGATGAAACACATATCCCAATCAGGATCGTACATGTTAATAATTGAATCTTTTAAACGATCTTCAATAGTTGAGACTAACAAGTTTGAAAAATTTAGTTATTTCTTTAGACTAATACATTTTGACTAACTGGCCGTCAGTTAATTTGCTCAGTTGCATTATGGCGTTAGAGACCACCACCAGCCTTTTTAACTTGCACAACTTACACAGCGATTACTGTTTGGTTCCTCAGACTGTAGGTTATGAATTTCTGACCTGCAAGGATTGACCATCTGATATATAGCTTCGATTGGGGTCCTTCGCTCAAAGATACAGTACCAATCCGAACAAAACTAACACCACACCAGACCCCAACTAAACCACGGGTTTACTCTGGGTTTGCTTTTTAAAATTTGCGTTTCATCTGGGTTTACTTTGGGTCCACTCGGGGTTTACTTTGTGTTTATTCGGGGTTTGCTTTTGGGATCCACTTAATGCATTGAAGTGAGAAGCACACCCGTCTTTTATCTTACCATCTTACTGGCTGTAATTCCTGCCCGTTGTATATTCCAAACACACCTGTAGCGTCTGCTTTCATGGGTATGCTTCTGACTGCATGGTTTACTCTTTGTGTCCACTCTGGGTTTACTGTTGGTTTACTTTGGGTTTACTCTAGTAAACCCAGAGTAAAACCCTAAAGTAAACCTAGGGTTTAGTTGGGGGGTACTTTCTGCTAGGTTGAGTCTGATCGGTACTGTATCAACATTTCCATTCTATCAACATTGCTTATTTCCAGTAGATATAAAATAAATCCAGTGGCAAACTGTTACATTTTTTTTAAATCCGATAAAGTCAAGCATAAATTTTATTTGCAAATGAAGAATGCCAGTGCAATTTTAAACTGGTTGAATATCATTTTAAGAAATTCAGCTAATCGTGTACACTGCAAAAAAATCACGTAGAACAGTACACATGTAACAAAAAGAAATTGGGCCACATTGCTAACTATAGAATCGGTTCTAAAAAAAACCGTTTTTGATTTTTGTGAGTTGATTTTAATCAACTTTCCTATGCAGTTACCCTGGCAAATCGGAAGTGAAACCGTGTTTGGATCTAAACACAAATCATCACCGTTGACAAGACTTAGTTCTTGAAAATAATGATAAATTCGATGTAATGTATTCTGAAGCATTGTGTTTCAAGATAACTTATTTTATAGATACTTTGAAAATTGTTAGATTTCAAAAGGTACAACAATTGAGATATTTTTTGTAGTCGTATGTATTCCTACGACAGAGTTCAATATAGTCTCGTTCAACCAGACGCTTGGCTGTCTCCGTAAGTCTCCGACAAACAGAGAGTCTTTCTTGCTTGTCTTAGATTAACGGAGACAGCCGAGCGTCATACCGGTGATTTTAAATAATAATCGATAAAATCAACTCCAGTCAGTACTTCAGTACTTTGTTTATACATTAAAATCCATCACTTTTGAAATATATCTCTCAAGGGGTAAAGTGAGAGTTGTTTCTTAATCGGGTACAGTCATTTGATGTATTCCCAACCTCTTTTTACAACTTGGTTGCAAAATATGTGAAAACGCAAGATTATGATTGATTGTTTAGAATCAACAGAACGGCGATCATGTCAGGAAACAGATTTGTGTCGCAAAAAATTTCTAAATCAAGTATAAGCTAATGAAAACAATATCTGTAAAACGCAATACCACTGACAAATTCTCAGACAGGACAAACACAACTCGCCCACTCTCTTTGGGGCATTAAACAAATCTTGTATCATTAGGTCTTTCCACCTTTCAGGTGAAAGACCTTTTGTTATTCTTATGTTTTTTATTATTATTTTTTTTCTACTCTTTTTTTCCAGGGACAGCTTTTTTATTTCAAAAGATATTGAAACGTTTTTTTCTTTGTGTTATTGACCATAAAAAGTTATGATACCAAACGACCCTTTGCTTAATAACTCCCAGAACTTACAAAGTTATTGCCCTTGTGTACGAAATGCTTGTTATCGCTACTCCTCTGAAACCATAAGAGATAGAGACTTGGAACTTTTACCAATATCTTCAGTACACTTAGAGGGTTCTTCAATCTATTCATACCGAAAGGATCCTATGCCCCCTTCTATAAGTTATTGCCCCTGAAACTATTTCAATTTCTATAAAATCACTTCCAACTTTTTTATTATTTATCTTAGAGACTTTGGACCACTTGGGATGGAAGCGTCTAACTTGGCCGAACAAAATGACATAAAGGTCAAAGGTCAAGGTCATTTGGAAATCTCTTAATTAATGAGTTTTTAGATCTCATTTGTTAAGGGTGGTAGATTAAAACTTTTTCATGGATGTATTAGGACATCTTAAGACATTTTTATATACAGCCCCTTAGCTTATACCTTTGAATAATTACAGAGTTATTGCCCCTATTGTACGAAATGCTTGTTATCGCTACTCCTCTAAAACCATAAGAGATAGAGACTTGGATCTTTTACCAATGTCTTCAGTACACTTAGAGGGTTCTTCAATCTATTCATACCGAAAGGATCTGAGGCCCCCTTCTAGTAGTTATTGCCCCTGAAAGTATTTAAATTTATATAAAATCACTTCCAACTTTTTGATTATTTATCGTAGAGACTTCGGACCACTTGTGATGAAAGCGTCTACCTTGGCCGAACAAAATGACATAAAGATCAAAGGTCAAGGTCATTTGGAAATCTGTTAATTAATGAGTTTTTAGATCTCTTTTGTTTAGGGTGGTAGAGAAAAACTTTTTCATGGATATAGTAGAACTTCTTGAGACTTTTCAAAATATAACCCTTCAATCCCTACATTGAAACAAATATAGAGTTATTGCCCCTATTGTTCAAAATGCTTGTTATCGCTACTTCTCATAAACCGTTAGAGGTGGAGACTTGAAACTTTTACTAATATATTCAGTTTATTTAGGGGCTCCTTCAATCTATTCATACCGAAAGGGCCCGAGGCCCCTTCTAGCAGTAATCGCCCCTGAAAGTTTCTTAATTTTGTTAAAAAACACTTACAACTTTTAAACCTAACATCGTAGGGCCATCAGACCACTTCAAATTAAAATGTTGACCTTTACCAGTCAATTGGACATCAAGGTCAAAGGTCAAGGTCAACCAAAAAAAAAATTACATATCTAATTTTTTGACTTTTTTTTTATAAAGTAACGCAGAGAAAATGTTTTATTAATTGTACTGAAACAAAACATAAAAATAATGAGGTGGAAAGACCTCTAATTGTTCGAGAACAATTAGTCTACTAGTTTAAAGATGTTTTATTCTATATATGTATATTTCATCTAATCTTGCGATTAGACATTTTCTCAGTTATATGTACTATTAGCCTCCATATCCTGTGTTCTCGGGACGCTTTCCTTTCCTCCCGCCAATCTTCCAGGATCGTTTGCCATATTCTTTGGCGCGACGTCTGCCGTAACCTTTACCGCGACGTCTGCCGTAACCTTTGCCGTATTGTTTGCCATGACGTCTCCCATATCTTTCTCGATTACGTTTTCGGCCGAATATGTAGTGCTTTTTTCCATAGACTTGCGCTAAAATGAGAAGTAAAAGTAAATATAATAATCTTTAATCTACTTAAGTTTGAACTAACTTTTTAAAATTAAAAGCAATGTTAATCAGTCTTAGAAACACTGTAACAAAGTCTTTATGACCCTTTCTAAAAAGTTGTTTTAACTTATTTTATCTTGTTTGATGTCATTCAATCATTGCCAATACCGGCGCAGACAGATACAGATAGGTTGACTATGACAAAGAACACGGGATTAGAGAAAACATCTGAATAAGCAATCTGTGTGATATTTCCGGAAAAAAAGAAACTTAAGCTTATTAAGTTATTTGAAAAATGTTAAAAAAGTTACGTTATTTTACATCAATAATTTCAATTTTTAATTTGAATCACAGAACGCGCTTTGAAAACGTGGACGTTAACACAATACTCACTTTTCTTGCAGTAAAGTGACTTTCTCTTTTTCAACGGAATGGATTTCCATAATCTAACAAACTGGCAAGAGTTTGTTCTCAAAATGTTTCCACGTGAACTTCCTGCACAGAAATTGAATATCGTATGATAAAGCTCTTTACAAAATCTTAACTGCATTATGGAGTTTCTATCCTTTTATATGCTTCATGTGTTAAACTATATAATTTTAAAACAATTTGACCAAAAAAATTAATTCATTTACCGGAAATGACATACGTTGCTTTGGGTTTCAGGGAAACTCCACAGGCGGCGCTGGACACTGCTGATTTGATCGTAACGACTCGTCCCCGTTTCAACTTGGAATACTTCGCGCTCTATCGTTCAATCAATTATAGAAAAAGATTATCATTTTCATTTATGAAAGTTTTCATAGCATATATATATACTTCTTGAACTGAAGTTATGTGTGGTGATTTTACCCACTATTATAAGTGCGGGGGCGAGTTCATCGGGCACCGGATGGGTTCGCCCATGCGCAGTAGAGAGATTGTCTGTCGTCTGCGTATCGTATGGAAGGGAATTACCGCCAAAAGTCTATGTATCTTGCTTTTATTCTTATTATGCTTACTTCTTTATTCTTCAGTACATTTACACTTGCATGTCACTTTGTTGTTTTCATATTCATGCTTATCCAATTTCACTTTGATTCTCTTTAAAATTTATTCTTTATGGTTTGCTTAATTCTATGTTGCAATATTCTCTTCTTATTCATGTAAATTCCTACTTCTACAGTACCGTCAACGCGGATCCCCTATTTAACCGCGCTCCCCCCGCGGTTATTTAATCCTTTCCGCGTTACACCATCGCGGTTAATTCATCGCGGTCCTCGTTGCAGCCATGTTTAAACCGCGGCGGTGTGACCTACCGTTGAACAAGGTGATCGGAGATTTTTACCTGTACGCTATTAGACAATAAGACGGCCTCCTAACACTGAGAGTCATTCTATATTGGCCATGTCTGATGTATTGTTTTCATTTCACATAAAATGATTACGTATTTTTAATGCACGTTTTCAAAACTTCTTATTAATTATTTTAGAGAAATTTTTATTAAAGAATCATCTGCATCCGTAATAATTTTCATGTAACTGTGGATAAAGCTATTATTTCAAAAATATTTTAATCATTTTTATAATATAATCTACATGAAGGAGAGGGTAAGAACTATGAAATATTAAATTTTGATTAATGATTTTAAACATTTCCGACTACAAAAATGTTTTTAATCCATATCAGTTTGTAGCTCGTTTTACGGCACAGTCTATAGATGCTCATGACAATTAACCTAGTCCGTGACAAGCACATGCTACACGGAGAACGTTTACCTACGGTCAAAGGCATGATATGAAAATTTTACTCAACCCTTAAAATACAAAATTATATTGATATAATTTTATGTGTGTTCAATATGAAGCTACAACACAAATGTACATCTAGTATCAGCTGCGAATGCCGTTTTCCGTAACCGCCCCCTCCACCTCTTCAACGTTTTAATTACTGTCAAGGTACATGTAAATTGTATTTGACTTAAGTCCCAGTTGTTTTACACAAAGGTGTGAAACCATCGCATTGACGGGAAATCACTCTACGCTTGAACGCACAGAATACACCGGTATATAATGAGACAGGTGGATAATCCGTGTAACGAGTGACCATCAGGAATTCCACCTGTTTTTCAAACGATTTTACTAACAGTAATAACAATAAATAGTTATTCATTTTACTGCTATCTGTTAAACTGTTAAACGTGTTTAAGATGCACCCCCTCCGCAAAAAAAACTAAAACCTTCAATATAAACTAAACGAGAGAGAGAGAGAGAGAGAGAGAGAGAGAGAGACTGTCGATACTCAAGACAATTAACCTAGTCCGTGACAAGCACACGCTACACGTATCAGTTGCGAATTATATTTTTCGTTTTTTTATTAGTTTTTCGTACCCCCCCCCTCCCCCATTTACAACGTTTTAATAACTGTCAAAGTTAACTGTATTTGACTTTAGTCCCAATTGTTTTACACAAAGGTGTGAAACCATCGCACTATCAGGAAATCACTCTACGCTTGAACGCACAGAATACACGGGTATGAGGCAGGTGGATAATCCTTGCAACAAGTGACCACCAGGAATTCTACCCGTATATCAAACAATTTAACTAACAGTAACAATACATAATTGTTTCATTTCACTGCCTTCTTAAACTGTAAAACTTTAACATTTTCTTCACCCGCAGAGAGAGAGAGAGAGAGAGAGAGAGAGAGAGAGAGTTTTCACTTTAAATAACGTTGTATACGAACTTAACTTCACAAACACAGTGTCAAGCATTAAATTAAACATCATAAACAGTGTTTAATACTTTATTGTTAGACATACTTCTCTTTTTTTTTTACCTGAAAACTAATAGAACGAAACTGTTTTCCTTTATCAAGGAAGGAGCACATGGTGCAGCTCGCGGGATGATTTGATTGACAGGTGAAGCACGTGGACTCAGCATGTTGGATTCAATCATAATGTATACTGTCCCTATTCTTTTATGAATACTAAACTTAGGAATATTTAATATTAGTATATTTCAAATGAATGCAGTGGCGTCGGAAGCAAATGGAAAGTGTGTGTGTGGAGGGGGGGGGGGCTAAAGCACATTACCTCTCTCTCTCTCACATAAAGATCGTAGATAAAATCAAGATCGGTGACACTCATTATAATCAAGAAGCCTCCTCTGTAAGATAGGTAATGGGCGGTGTTGTACGGTTAGACGAAGCCGTACGCAATTTGGAGATTTTCTTTTGTCTTGAATAGGTGTGAAAACCCCTAGGGCATGTCGTTTTCTACCCTGGGTTTGTTAATCACTATACACAGGAAATGATCGCGACTTATTATTAATATACACAATAAAGAAAATGTGTACAAAAATAGTTGGCATTTGAATTTTTTAAAAGTAATTCGAGATGTTTGCATTTAATAACATGTACAATTTCCCATGTTGTTTTGTGATGTAACTACCTCATTTCATTTCTTGTAAAGAATAACACCTTAAATAATCGAGTTTAAGACAGCAGTGATATAACAAGCATATCAGGTTACTGAACAACACTTATTAATTTAATATTATCAATCTAACTCTGATGTTAACCTGAAAAATATCCTCGCGACCTTAAATTGCCATAAACTGCTTTGCGAATATTCTTAAATAAAAAGTAACTGTCTTCCAGATCGTGTATTATATCACTTGTACAGAAAACCTTGCCCATGAACAAGTTGATTAAGAACATAAAATACACACAAAATACAAATATAATCAATACATGTAAATGTGTACTTATTGTTTTCTATAATACGATTGCAAACTGGTTTATTTCTATTTCATTTACATGTTCCACAGGTACTTCTGGACAGAACCACCCCACCTCCACGTCTTTTTCCCCTCAATTGAAAAAAAAGCAATTTTCATTTCTTGTCTTTAACCACCACATATTAACGGCTCAAATCTATAATTACAGAAATTAACGACTCGGTGGCATTTCTATTCACACTCTTTTCCATTGTGTATATATATTTTTTTTCAATTGAGGGAAAAAGAGGGAGTGCACGGTCCTGTCCACAAGTACCTATGACATGTTCCTCAGTTCAAATTAAATTATCCGCAGTGGCGGATCCAGGATTTGTTGAAACGGGGGGGGGGGGGGGGGGAGGGATCTGGGGGCCGCCTTGAGGCCCCCAGTGGGTCCAGGGCAAAGCCCTGGTGGGGGCCCAGGGGGCGAAGCTCCCGGGTTTTGAGGTTTTTTAAGACACTTTTATGAGCTTTTCTAGTTAGACTTGACATATTATAAAAACGATAAATAACAACAAAAATTGATAAGGAATTCTTTAATCTACAGGTCATATATTTTTTAAAATTTTGATAAAAAAAGGGCCCCCCCCCCCTAAATCCGCCAGTGATATGCCCATGCGAATAATAATTTGTTACCGCTAACATGATATATACTAGTATACGGTACATTGCATTGCGGATCTAGAATGGGGGTCGGATCCACATCCCCTGGAAAATTCACACTTATTTAATCAACCAATAAAATAATTAGTACAAAAGTATCTCTCAGAACCCCCCCCCCCTCCCCCGGGAATTTTTTTTAGAACCGCGCATATGCATTGTACATGTATTTAAAAGAAAGCGTATCTTTTTGAGCCTGAGTATATCATAGCTTGTTAAAAAGTTGATAACATCTATTATTTTCCTATATTGAGCCTTTAATTGGATCTGTTTTCACCAATTCATGATATTTATGCCATTTGTTAGTTCTTCGGGAGCAGCAATTGTAGCGCTCACACTGCCGCCTGGCGTCATAATGCAGCATTAAATTCATACAACTGTATTCGTTTTTATTGAAAGTGCTTTGTGGTTTGCGTGATGGAATTCACGTTTGTAAAAGAGATAGAAGTAAGAATTTACACGAATAAGAAGAGAATATTGCAACATAGAATTAAGCAAACCATAAAGAATAAAAGAGAATCAAAGTGAAATTGGATAAGCATGAATATGAAAACAATAAGGTGACATGCAAGTGTAAATGTACAGAAGAATAAAGAAGTAAGCATAATAAGAATAAAAGCAAGATACATAGACTTTTGGCGGTAATTCCCTTCCATAGTATCGGAAGACACACGTTTTTGAGATCTGATATTGTACAAGATTCATTGAAGCTCATATAAAGATATTTCAAGCCTACTGGTAAGTTGTTGGTGATTCTTATCGGTTTCCCCGACTATCTCGCCATCAATGCGTTGGGAAACACGATAAATGGCGCTGCGAGCAGGGTGCATTTTAATGTAAGTGGGGAAATTTAAATGCAACGCCGAGACAACGTGGTAGGCGCCATTTTGAAAAATAAATTTTGTATGTCATAGTTTTGTACTAGCGGTGAGCCGCCGAGTGTTTATTTGTTGAATATTGGTTTGTTTTATTTATGATTCATTGATTGTGTTTACTTTGAATGTATTATGGCTCAAAAGATCGAAACGGCAAGTGTTGGTAGGGGGACCCGGAAACTTCCGGATGGCCGGTACATTCAGCCTGAGGGAAATGGCCAGGATGGCATGGTAGGTACCTCAGGTAATAGCGGCAGGGAAGGGCTTTCATCTACCAGTAGGGTACATTTTGACCCGAGGCTGTTTAGCACACCCCGAGGGTGCCCCTGGTTATAATGTCACCCAGTATGAGCAGGTTGATATGTCGTTCACTCAAACGGGGGGTGGATCCAAGAGTCATGGGGAGAGTATGATCTTCAGAAGAGGCAGCGAGTGCTTGAGGAAGCATTCGGAATTCTACAAGGTATGGTAGATTGTTTAGGTGTTGACTTTGGGTGTCTGAAGAGTGAAGTTGATTCCATCAGAACAGGTATAGGGTCACTCGAGACAAGTATGACTGAACAAGTAAGGGGTGTAAGTTCCCAGATAAGAGAGATGTTTCAAATGTCAGGTTTGTTAAGTGTAAGTAGATCTCCTGAAATTCAGGGTAATGCTGCAAGCTTTGGGACAAGTCAGTCACAAATTCCAAGTAGCCAGGGGCGTCCTTGGGTTCCTGGACAGGCTGTACAAACAAAATCAGTAGACGGGGGAAATGTTGCATTCTCTAGGGGTCCAGGGGGTGTGTTGAGCTCGCAGGGGGGGGGGGGGGGGCGGGCTATTACTAGTTTTCCCCGCGTCATTGCGGAAGTCCCTAAGGCAGATGATAGTTTCATGCCATGGCCAATGCCTGGTGACAGTTGCACTAATTCAACACTCACAGGTACAATACCCGATCAGTCTAGGGGAATGATGGCATCAGGAGTCATAGCCCAATGTAGTGTAACTAATGTCAGTAGTAGTCAGAGCCCTGGGGTTGGGGGTCAAGTTTCTAGTTGCATTGGGGGGAGCCCCTATGCAAATGCCAATGACCCCGGTTTGTCCCACACAAACTTGGCAGAATACACAAATGTCGAATTATCAAGGAACCTCGCCTGGACAACCAGTTGCAGGTATGCATGAGAGTAGGCAGCCAGTCATGTCAAATGTATGGCAGTCCGGGTGTACCCCTAGTCCTATATTGTCTAGCACTCACAGGTCTCAGTTACCCAGTCTTATACCTCCAGGTAGTAGAAGTGGAATAAGTCGGAGTTTTCCTACTGAGGTAAAGGGTGTCAAGTATAATGGGGATGTAGAGTGGGGCCATTCTACTCAAAGTTTTAAACCATTGCCGAATATCAAGGGTTGGTGTGATGCAGATTGTTTGTTTGCACTTAGTTTGACAATAGAGGGGGTGGCTTTGAAGTATTTTGACATTTTGCGCCGCAGGGGTACGACACTTACTTTTCAAGAGGTTATACTCCGCATGGAGGAGAGGTTTGGTAAAACTTCTCTGCGGGCAGCTTCCCAGTTAGAGTTTAATTCAATTACTCAGAAACCTGAAGAGCCAATAGAACAATGGGGTGATAGAGTAATGGACTTAGCCCAGAAATCCTTTGGGGGTGGGACCTCGCCTGAAATTTTTCAGGAACAGTTGATAATGAGATTTGCTTAAGGATGCCTAGACTGTGAGGCGGGTCAGCAATTAATTGACCGCCCGCCAGATACCCTAGAGGAGGCTATTAAAAGGGTTAAGACATTCCAGTTGAGTCGTTGTGCAATTGCTCGTCGCCAAAGGGCTGTTAGGTCAGTCCCAAACGAAGTTAGGTACCCAAGGTCAGTATCACCTGTAGAAAATCGTTCACCTGAGTATGTGTCAAGGGGGCGTCCAGTAGATAGGTCTAGTAATGCCGCAGATAGATAAAACGCGGGCCAACGCCGCAGCCCAGTGCCATCTAGTGGTGTTACTAGTCCGGGTCGTCAGGGGGATAGAAGGCAGATAATTTGTTATGGTTGTAAGCAGCCAAGTCACATGAGGCGAAACTGTCCGCAACGATCACGTAACAATTATGCAGTCCTCCCAAACCCAACTATTAAAAATACAGAGCACATTGAGCCAAAAGTTTCTGTTTCACCACCGGCCACGAGGGGTCGGGTTACATTTACAGAAAATCCGTCTGTTCGTGCTGCACATGTTATACCTTCTGTTCAGTCTGGTAACCAGGGTGAAGGTTAAGGGGCATGGCATGTGTTGGTTGGTATTCCGGGTATGGATGTGAATGCCACAGTTGACACAGCCGCAGATATTACAATAGTATCACAAAAGGTTTACGACTCAATGCAACCCAAGCCGCACATTGTTGAGGAGTCGAGTATTAGACTCGCGGGTGAGGGAACTGGTATGCGTGCTCAATGTTTGGGAAAGGTTGAAATTACAGTTAGTGGATATAGGTTTGTTCATCCAATTTATGTTGGTCCCTTGCAGGATGAAATGTTGATGGGAATTGATTTCCTTAGGTCACATGGTGCACAAATTTCCTGTGAGACAGGAGCTCTGAGAGTCAAAGGGGTACCAGGCATGATTGAAATGTCAAGTGGTGTTGATTGGTTGGTGCTAAACGCTCATCTCGTCGGGTGCGGATTCCACCGCATACTGCTCAAGTGATAGAATGTGATTTGGCTAATGAGATGTCAGATTTTATCATTGAACCAGCCAATGTTTTTCCAATGGGTATTGTTGCTTCCAGGACTTACAATGCTTCTGGGATTAGGGGCAAGTTGTGTGTCATGAATATGACTGACCGCAGTCATATTGTTAAAACAGGAAGTGTTGTTGGAAAAGCGACAGCAGCTTGTGCAGTCAAAAACAGTGAGGCTTCAGTGCGTCGGGTGTCAACAGAAGGGCAAAAGGATTATGAGCATGTCAGCTCTCTTATCAGAGATCTAAAGGAAAATGCTCCGGCGGAAGTCCGCCAGGAAGCAGTTAGCCTTGTAACTGAGTTTGCAGATATTTTCGCAGTCAGTGATTTAGATTTGGGCAATTTTGTAGAGATTGAGCATCGTATCGACACTGGCGATGCGCGTCCCATTAAGCAGCGGATGCGCCGCACTCCTGCAGTTTTTCAGGGAGAGGAGGAAGGCCACTTGGATAAAATGTTAGAAGCTGGAGTAATCCAGCCTTCTACTTCAGACCGAGCCGCTGCTCCAGTGGTTGTTCGTAAAAAGCACGGAAGCGTGAGATGGTGCGTTGACTATCGTGCACTGAACAAGGTCAAAATCAAAGTCAGTTTTCCTTTGCCACTAATAGAGGAATGTATGGATACCCTATCAGGAAACAAATGGTTTTCAAAGCTTGACGCTAATGCAGCTTACTGGCAAATTAAAATACACCCAGATGATATGAAGAAAATGCCTTTATCACGAAGTATGGACTTTTTGAATTTACGCGGATGGGGTTCGGTTTATGTAACGCCCCTGCAACATTTGCCAGAGCAATCAATTTAGTGTTACACCGCCTTAACTGGAAAATTGCTCTTGCATTCCTGGATGATGTGCTAGTGTTAGGCAAAACTGAACAAGAGCATTTAGACAATTTGCGCCAAGTTTTTGAGCGTTTCCGCAGTTTTGGGTTAAAGTTCAAACCTTGCAAATGTGAGTTATTTCACCATAAAGTAAAATTTTTGGGGCGCACAGTAAGCAAAGATGGTGTCGAGATGGGAGATCAGTATTTAGAGGCAGTACGGGAATGGCCCATACCAAAAGATGTCAAAGCAGTCGAGAGGTTTCTCGGTTTTGCAAACTATCATAGGAGTTACATTCCGCATTTCTCAAAAATCGCAGCACCATTGTATGATTTGACTGGAAAAAAAGGGTTCCATTGTGAAGCGGAACAACAGGAAGCATTTGATAAGCTGATTAGGTTACTGCTGGAGCCACCTGTGTGAGCAGTACCAACCAGCACAGGGCATTTTATTCTTGACACAGACGCCTCAGATTTTGTTGTTGGCGGAGAGTTGAGTCAGACTCACGATGGACAGAAGAGAACAATAGGCTATGGAAGCGCAGTGTTGTCAACAGAGCAACGTCGATATTGCACAACACGTAAAGAGTTGCTAGCTGTGATCAAGTTTACTCGACAGTTTAGACACTACCTTCTTGGTAGTGAGTTTACGATCAGAACAGATCACCACAGTCTAGTATGGTTAATGAACTTTAAAAATCCACAGAATCAGATCGCTCGCTGGCTCGAAGAACTGAGTCAGTACAATATGCGGATAGTCCATCGGTCTGGTAAGAAGCATGTAAATGCTGATGCTCTTTCGCGAGACATTGCGGATAGTTGTCAGAGCTATTCTTCACAAATTCAGCTGAAAGACTTGCCTTGTGGAGGATGTATATATTGTCAGAGAGCTCACGAGCGATGGCATAATTTTAGTACAGAGATTGATGATGTGATGCCGTTAGCTCAGATGTTTGCGGAGGGTTCCACCGCAGATGAGAGTAATGCTAATGGTGTGAAACCTTTAGGGCCACAGATAAGGGAGTTTGGCATCGGGTCCCTTCGATCCTGTAAATCAAAGTCATGTTAATGCTAATGCTAATGCTAATGATTTTCCTTCAGTGCAGTTATGAAGGGAAGGAATGCAAGCTCAATAGAGATAAGTACATCTGGAGAGGATAAGACAGTGAGTCAGCTTGCCAAGGCAAAGCGCATCAAGTGTTCGAAAGAGGATACCGATCAGGCAGCTGGGGAAGGGATATCTTTGTCTTCTTATTCTGCAGAAGACATGGTTAAGCTGCACGGTGCAGATAAGGCAATGACTTTCCTTCGGGGATACTTGGGAGTCTGGAATTTTTCCCAGGGAGAGTGAGTTGATGACTTCTAGCCCTGAAGAGAAGTGTTATGTTCTTGAGAGGGATTGTTTCATGTTAGACGATAAGGGCGTAATTTGGCGGAAACCCGCTGAGGAGAAAGACGCCCTGCGACTTCTTGCGCTTAAAGCTTTGCGTGAAGAGGTGATGTACTTGTGCCATGACATTCTTTTATCAGGACACCAAGGTATTCAACGCTCTAAAGAGGGGCTAAAGCCAATTTTTTATTGGTGGCGGATGGTCGCCGACATGAAGAACTATGTTCTCACATGTGATGTCTGTTCTAAAAATAAAAGGGGTCCATTGCCAAATCGCTCTGCTTTGAAGAGTTATCAAGCATGTAGTCCATTCGAAAAAGTTCATTTTGATTTCCTTGGACCATTACCTCGCACAGAGAACGGAAACGAATACATACTCATGATGGTGGATAGCTTTACAAAGTGGGTGGAGTGTGTCCCACTACCATCGCAGACAGCGGAAGTGACCGCAAGAGCTGCCATCAATGAATTTTTCTGAAGGTTCGGGTACCCGTATGAAGTGTTTACAGATCAGGGTAGAAACTTTGAGAGTGAGCTATTCCGCAAAATGTGCGAGACCCTATGGATCCATAAAACGCGGACAACACCATACAGACCATCAGGGAATGGCCAAGTTGAGCGTTACAACCGCACGCTTATGGACGCGGTACGCTGTTACATTGATGGCTGCCCTAAGAGCTGGGATCAGTACTTGGGTTCATTAGCAGGTGCTTTGAGGTCTGCTATCAATAGGCACACTGGGTACACAGCAAACAAATTGATGTTGGGTAGAGAAGTCAATGTGCCCGCAACTATCCTATATCCCCCCCCCCCCCCCCTCCAGATTCCAATGATTTTCAAAATGGGGAGGAAGGAGAAGTGGATAAACATGTGCGTGATTTGCAAGAAAATTTGCAAAAGTCACATGAGATTGCCAGGGAAAAGTTAAAGGCCGCACAAAAAACAATGAAGCGGGATTATGATATCAGAGCCAGAGAACACCAATTTAAAGTAGGTGATGCTGTGTACTGGCACCGGAACGCAGGGAAGAAGGTAGAGTCAATGTGGATGGGCCCAGGTATCATAGTGGAAGCAAAGTAGGTGATGCTGTGTACTGGCGCCGGAACACAGGGAAGAAGGTAGAGTCAATGTGGATGGGCCCAGGTATCATAGTGGAAGCAAAGTCCGACACAGTTTTTGCAGTAAAATCACGTCGGGAGGTCAAGGTCATGCATCATGACAAACTTAAGAATTGTGAATGCCAAAGTGGTTGGTAGATTATATGAGATCACGGCAAAGTAAGTCGCCAAGTGACCTGGATGATAATCCAGATGATGAGGTAAGTGCTGGCGGATCGTACAATAATACTTCCGCCAAGGACCCTGCCGATACTGCCACTGAGGAGAGACTTGGGAAACAGCCTGATGGACCATTCAGGGGTACAAGGTCTCATTCTAAAGGTATTACTAAGCATGATGAAGCTATTGTCGCAAAACCGCCAAAGCGGGGACAGAAAAAGGTACAGAAGTCATATTGTGTGTGTAAAAAACAAACTCCGAAGGTGTTAATGGTACAATGTGATTCCTGTAGAGACTGGTTTCATCCGGAATGTGTGGATATTACTGCAGAAATTGCAGAAATGATACCTCGGTATACTTGCCCTGAGTGTTCCCTAATAGATGGGCGGTAGGGAATATGTATAAAAGTTTTGGGTAGTGCTATAAGCATTTATTAAAAACCCAGAGCTTTTAAGGTATAAATCTGGTTTCCGAGTGTCCTCGGATATAATTTATTTGCTAATGTTATATTTTAATTTTAGGTTCAGCAATGGAGAAGCAATTCGAATTGTATGTGTTCGATGAGGAGGATGGTACGTTCAAGGAGGAGAGTGCTGGTGGACTGCAGGAGCCGTTTGGACAGGAGGACTGGGCCAGTATGACGGTTGTTGATCTGAGCCAGAGTAGTGGCTCAGACCGGGAGGTTAGAATGCGGTCTTGTAAGGAAAGAGCCCACACAAAGGAAAAGAGGGAAAGGGGAGTAAGAAAGTGCGCTGTACACAGTTGTAGTGAGACATTTTCGGGGCTACCCCGATGCTTTACCACATTTGGAGGGACCATGCTGGAGGGGCACAGACTCCTGAGGAGTTTGTGTCTTTCCTAGCGGATCTATCCGCTGAGGTTTTTCAAACACACCAGAGAGAGCCTGTAATACAGTCCCTGGAAAGGTTAAGGGCGTGGGCCGAGAGACGACTGGGGAGAGTGGATTTGACCTTCTCCAAGCCTGTGCAGGAGGTGGTGAGCAGAGTCTCACACTTCTTGGGACTTGACAGCCCGAGTAGTAGGGTGATTGCCGAGGTAGGTCAAGGTAGAATCGGCCATGTGGCTCTACTAGTCCATCCAAGATTGATGGCAATGGGCATTAACATTGCTGTTGAGAAGGGGAGATGGGGTACCTATTTTTCCCGCTCTAGATCAGATATCTCTGTGTCAGGGGCCAAAAGAGGAGAGTCACCTTGTGCCGGTGAGAGCGGAGCTACCCGCTAGTGATTCCCCTGAGTTGTCCGGTCACCAGTTGGCGGTAGTGGATTGCCATTGGCACCCTTGACGGATGCCAGCTCCATTTACAGGAGCGATGAATGCGGCAGCACTAGACAGCCGACCCTCTCTTGTGCCTGTAACCATTTTCGGAGGGTGTTTGGTCTATGGTATGGAGGAAACCCGCATCCTTATGAGGTTAGAGAGTAGGTTGGTGGTCGCGAAGGGGATCCACCCAAAGGAAGCCTATAGAGCAACAAGGGCTGATGTCGCCGCCACCATGAGTTTGTGCAATAGCAAGGGCTGGGCTGTGGGAGAGATAGGTTTGGACTACTCTGACAAAGAGCACCACCCTCAGCAAGAGTTCATCCTTGCGGAATTTTTCCGCAGAGTGGATCCATCCTGCAACATGGTTTTGCATCTGAGGGGTGCGGACGAGGAAAGCTGCAGTCGAGTTTCCACCCAAGACTGCATAACCCTATTAGATGGGTTGGGCGTGTCTATCCAGGCACCAATCTACCTACACTGTTTCTTAAGGGGCCCAGCGCAGATCAAACTCTGGGTAGATACCGGAAGGCCAGTGTACTTTGGAGTGAGCGGAAGGGTCCGCAGCATGTTGGATTCCCAACATGAAGGTGTCAGAGCGATTCCGCAGGATCGAATACTAGTGGAGACTGATAGTCCATATCTGCCGTGTGGGGTTGGCCGACCAATGACGCCGAAACATATTGGAAAGGTCTACCAATTGGTTGCGACCATACGTGGGGAATCCATGGAACACCTTGCAGAGGCTGTGACGAAGAACTTCCGCACCTTCTTTGCGAAGCAGTTGGGCCAGAGACACTGATTGTCTGTCCTAGATGCAGTGTATCCTCCCAGGATACTTTTCTATTTTTTTAAGTTTGTTTCGAGCGAAGGGATCGCTATGGATGAGAGACCATGGACCGCCAGAAGAGACGAGATACGTCAAGGCCTTGGATCATCGTGCTCCCATTCCGGACAGCCGTTGCCTGTGATTGAGTGATTGACAGTGACCATTTGAACTTTTTTATTTGTCGTGATTTATGAAGTTAATATCTTAAATTTTCTTAAATTTGTTTAAAAGTAATAGTAAATCACAATGTTTCAGTTAATCACAACAGTATTGTCAATCACAGGGGTTAAAAATGTATTTATGTATGTGTCTCTATTTTTGTAATGGCGGGGGGCTTGTCTTTAAAATCGGGGGGAGTGCGGTGATTTTACCCACTATTATAAGTGCGGGGGTGAGTTCATCGGGCACCGGATGGGTTCGCCCGTGCGCAATAGAGAGATTGTCTGTCGTCTGCGTATCGGAAGACACACGTTTTTGAGATTTGCTATTGTACAAGATTCATTGAAGCTCATATAAAGATATTTCAAGCCTACTGGTAAGTTGTTGGTGATTCTTATCGAATTCCCCGACTATCTCGTCATCAATGCGGTGGGAAACACGATATATGTAACTACTTTTGGCGCGGGCTTTACTTACGTCAGATTTGAGTCAAAATATGTAGACGTTAAAATGCTACACGACTGTTCCATTTTTAAAGAAAATCAAATTTTTTATTCACTTAAATGTGGATAATTAGGTATAACATTTTGTTTAGATACGTGTCAATTAAATTCATAGTTTTACTTACTTTGAAAACTCGTCTAACAGCTACTGTGTAGATAAATTGGGCTGCTTGCGTCTTTCCTACTTTCTTGACTTTGAGTACACACCCAACAATCGCTGTCAAAATCATAAGATATACATCACGTTAAGCCATACTTTTGTTATACTGATATTTTCACCAAATACAAACACCTATTACGACATACAGTAGTCTGATTGACATCCGTTAGGAGGCTGTGGTAAACAGGTACAGGCTTCAGAAATATACAGACTGACTGAAACCACACAAAGCAATAACAGGCACTTCATGGTTTCTGTCGTAACGCTGTTCGATGGTCAGCCGGTATAAGTAGTGAGGGAATCCATTATCTTCTTATTTATAGGAAATATACGATCAAGGATAAATAATTTACACACCTTTTCCTTGTAGCGTTATATCCGAAACCCCCCAGAGGGATGTTAACATCTTAACCGACCTTTAACTAACACTTTGATTATATATGTTTCTTAATCGATATACCACATAAGGGTTTACAACTGACTGAGAACAACCATAAGTTACTTTATAATGTACATGTACATGTACCATATGAGGTTTACCTAACCTTAAAAAAATGGTCGCGATATTTGTTTGACTTTGAATTTTTAACAAAATGGCATATATTTAAATTGATCTGGTATATTTCTGAATGTATCGCTTTATATACAGATATCATGACTTTAAGCTATGTACTTTATGTTCTTATTCACCAGTTCAACCGAACATAAATTATTTATAAAATAAAACACAAACACATAATTTATAGGATGAGCTCGCATGCGCGAATGCAACAGACTTCGACAATAAAGAAAGCAATGATGATCAATGATATAAACAACCCACCCCTATATCCCAATATGTTTAGTTACAATTAAATGTTGCTCTATATTTTCTTTAACATAGCCAGCGACCGTGTTTTTTGAACAGCCTATCACAATTATCAGCATTTGCCGCTGCAGTAGCGCCACCAGCTCGGAGACTATGTAATCCGAACTGACGTTTATCCAGTCCAATAGATTCAAGTGTAGATAAAAGAATTTCTCTAGCTCTTGTATAAGACAAACTTTTGTGACCCTTCAGAAAATATGATTGAGAGCTTTTACAAAAAGAAATAGGTCTGAATATGAACTCATCTGAACATGCACTAATATTAGCTTTTTCCAAATACCTCTTAGTGACCATTATGGGACATGTAATCATGGGACGGAAATGTAAACAGTACTACCTTTCTTGTATCGATCAGTTTTACTTTTTTGAACATAAAGAGTCAAATAATCATCAAAAATTTGAATGTCAGACCTTCTAAGATTAACAAGCTCTGAAAACCTTAAAAATCCGGAAAAACTAAGAACGCACATACAAGCAATTCTAAGATCAAGTAAATTACAGCTGTTGTTACCATACAATAGACAAATATTTTAAGAATGTCTGGAGAAATAGGTTCCTTTTTGTTTCTCCCTCGGTGTCCAATAGATCTGTGGCATCCTTCCCTTGTTGAAGTAGGAAGGAATGAAGTACAAGGATCGGGAAATCCACACAATTGATGTGTCCAACTTATAGCATAAAAAGCTTCATCTATTGTAGCTACTGAGTTACAATTATCGCTGAGATGAATCAAATATAAGGAAACGTTATAGTCTGAGGCTGGTAGTGAAGAGATGTTATAACGTAAAAACCACTTACAGAATCTATTGAATGCTCAGATGTATTCAGAGCTTGTATTCTCAGCTTTTGACTTCAAACAAGTTTCCGGAAGTCTGTTAGCCAATGTCTCTAACGAAGGTTCTGCGCAAGTCCAGGAAGAAGTCTATTTCCCTTGATTAAAGATATCTGAAAAACTTGAAGATAAAACCAATCAAATAAGATAGCTCCAATTATAATCGTCAGGTTTCTATATCCCATTTTTCATTCAAATCGCTGAATAAATTGAACAGTTCTAATCCGCTTTTAACTGTGTACTTAGTTTTCCGTAACATCTATAATAACGATGTAATCAGATATATATAAAAGAATGATCAAAAGTAAAAACTTAACTTGCAATCATAATTTTACGTCGTCTTGCCGACTCCAACAAATATAAATACAACACTTGTAAGGCCAATGCCTTAAACATAACATATCGGACCGTACCGACATCATCTAGACAATTACAAATCTTAAAAAGTCCATCGGTACATAAACAAAAACAGACCGTGCCAGCTTTATCAAAAATATAAATAATCTTGAAAGGGCCATGTCTGAATACATAGTAGACCATGCCGTCTTCATCAAGATACACGTCTTGAAAGGGCCATGTCTGAATACAAAAATACTAGACCATGCCAGCTTCATCAAGACACAAGTCTTGAAAGGGCCATGTCAGCAATCACATCGATAAATTAATACAGTTTCTACACAGCATCAAATGTAAAACAATCATAATAGACCGCGCCAGCTTCATCAAGATAAACATCTTGAAAGGGCCTCGTCTTCAACTGCTCAGCGCAAAGCCTTATTGCCAAAACTTTAGAATTGAAATGATCTGAACCGAATAAACTATTATTATTATTAACTCCATGACAAAACACGTTTTGGTATGGCGCAAATTCTAATACGTCAATAACATACTCTCTACATTTCATTTTTGCATCGAACAGCAGTGTCCAAAAAGGAGCGGAGGGCCACTTCGGCACAATAAGAGTTCCAATAGTCCTGCAGTATAATAAATGCTTGATCACTCTGCTAACTAAATTAATTGGAGGAACTAACCAATTGTTTTCAAAATCCCAAGACTGTGAAAATGCATCGACAGCTTCAGAATTTGGATACCAAAACAATGAATTAAATCTCTGTAATTTAGCATTTTGAGCGCTAGCAAATCGATCCACTGTGTGTGGACCCCACAAGCCGTCTATAAATTCAAAAACTCATCAGTAGTTTGCCAATCATCAAAATCAATAACATTTGATAAATAATCAGCTTTTGTATTGTCCTCTCTTGGAATCCAAACTATGCTCAATGAAATAGCAAACTCGACACACTTGGAGAATATGTTAAAAACTAAACTCTGTAAATGAGGCTTTGTACTACCTTTTTGAACAATTGTGACACAGTTTTGGTTATATGTGTGCCATCGCACTGCTTTTCCTGATAAAGAAGCTGCAAAGTAATTCAATGCTAAATCAATCGCTTTTAACTCTCTCCACGTAGAGCTCATCAATGATTCAGATTTTGACCATGTATGGTGTACTATTTTTTCGTCTACTTCAACCGTATATGCTCCTGCTGCAACATTGCTAGCATCTGAAAACACTAAGACAGAAGGCAAAGACTCTGCAATCAAACGTTTATAATTCATTTTACCAAGTTATTTGTCCAGAATTCTAACTCTGTTTTAACCAAATCTGGAAATGCAAGATTCATTAGATGATCTCAATGACCACGGCTCTCTACAGCTTAATAAATATTTCTCGTCATTAAGCTGCAAACACAACCATAAACAGGAGATAATGAAATAATCTGTCCGGCAAACTTTGCTAGTTCTCGAGCTGTAAAAAGAGGAAAAGAATTAATCAGGAAATTCAAAGTCGACTTAACTTCTTCTATTCTTCTGTTCGGAATGAATAAAGAATAACTTTTTGAGTCCCACAGCAAATCAAGCCACTCAATGGACTGCACGGGCTGAAAATTTGACTTTTCTACATTTATCAATAACCCAGCTTGCATTAGAGAATTGTGAACAAAGTTTGAAGCTTTCCGTGTGATTTCATAATTTTTACTGAACCCCATACCATCGTCTAGATATAAAACAATATCTATGCCATGGGTTCTCCAGTGTTTAACCAATGGCCTCAAGCATTTTGTAAAAATATACGGAGCTGAAGTCAAGCCAAAAACTAAAACGTTGAAACAATAATACAGACCCTTCCAATAAAAAGCAAAATAAGTAAGCTGTTTTCTGCAAATATCGATGTGATGGTAACCGGATTTTAAGTCAAATTTGAATAAAAAACAATCTCTGTTGAAAAAATTTAAAGCAACATTCCAGTCCTAAAACTTAACTTTTTTCTTATCTACAAAATTGTTTAATTCGCTCAAATCTAATATTAGTCTCTTTTTACCCAAACCTTTGTTATGTGCAACACTGAGTGGACTGACAACAAAAGGTTGAAAAGGAACTTTTTCTATACAACCGCTTTCCAAAAGATCTTTAATAGATTGTTCTACAAATTCAACGTTGTCAAGAGCAGATTTGTTGTTCTTGAAATTCATAGGAGGAGGAGGTCTCTGAAAAGGAACACCGTATCCATTTTTTATAATATCAATAACAAACTCGCTAGCTCCAATACTCTGGCAATACTGGACATTTTTCGCCAGACTGCCTTTGACGCCTTTGCTGCAAACAGAACTATTTTCAAAATAAGCAACATGCTTCAAAAACAAGTTTACTTGATTATTCAAAAGCGATTGATTTTGATCAACATACTTCTCTACAGATCTATTTGTTAACGCCAACACTGGAGGCGCTGGACTGGACTGAAGGCGCTGTGCACTCGGATTCCCAGTGTCCGTATTTTCGGCAATTGTAGCAGATATCGTACGGCGAGGGTTGTCTACGTTGCTTTGTGTAGGGACGAAAGGAACGCTGAAAAGACGTAGCAGCAGGACTGCGATCGTCAGAAGGAGTAGAAACAGTTGCAGAGGGTTTCTTGTAAGAACGATAGCGCCGTCTCTCTCTAAGCGTGCGGAGTGCACGATTTTCAACTTGGCGCATGCGCTTCTCGTCGTCCGAGTCAGAGGCGGTCGTCACTTTCATATTCCCGCACTGTTGTCCAACCGGCCGGAGACTTGTCCGCAATGCGAATGAGTTTGTTTCTCTTAGATAACTTAGTTATGATAGAAGAAACAATACTGGCAGATGATGATTCTTTAACAGACAAACGTTTCTGTAATTTCGTAAAGTCACTCAATATTTCTGAATTGAAATTGAACTGAATTTTGTTCTCTTCGTGATTAAAGTTAACGGATACTTCTTTCTTTATTTGCTTAGCTAAGAAGTCAAAGTCATTACCAGTTGAAAGCTGGTCCTTCAGGTTCTCAAGTTTGGAATCCAAGTAGGATTTGAACAAGGTAAACGTGTCAGCAATATCCGACGTGGCCTCTGGTCTGTTGGGCGCTGTATTTGAAATTCCTGGTGCCGTAAGGGTGGAGGTCTCGTCAAAAATAGAGTCGTCCATAGGCTGGTCTCTAATTTCAGCCAGGAAATCTGTAGTCTGCCTCGACGACATAGAATTAGATACTCGTAGTCTGTTGCAAAGTGGCATCGAACTTCGAATAACTTAAAAAATAACCCGAATTCTACTTTATATGTGTACAAGTCATGCGTAGCACGGATTAAATCACCCTATTCACCCGTAAACATCCAATCGATATGTAATATCGACACGCCCACTTAATTCAAAACAAACACACGTGTTTTCTGTAACTTTTATAAATATATTTAGTTAGATGGGACAGCTTTCCTTCTAAAACGCCAATTAGAATACACAACAAGACGATTACGCTAGCGTTTGTAATACTTCATGAGTAATACTCATTCGATGAAAAAAGAATCGGTTTAGAAAACTTACAATGAAACTCAATCTTGATTAATTTATCATAAAATACAAAAAAATCAAAGAAACCGTTTTAAGTAACTTCATTCTTTTACATAACCTGTTCCGGCTCTTCAGACGATTTATAGCATCCTCCTATGAGCAATTGCAAGCGAAACAAGCTGTTTAAAAAAGTTTAAAAAATTAATGTTTGGTGTTCAGCTACTTAACTCACTTATCAAAGTGGATTAAATTTTCTCTTTTTCACCGTTAGTCTTTTGTTGATTGCATTCCCCTTTTCAATTTTTCTATTCAAAGTTTCATCTTTCTTTAACTCATTCTGTCGATCTGTGTTAAAAGACACGCTAATTCTTGTCGAAGTTTTATTTCCAAAGGCCCTAAAAAGGCTTACTTATGTCTTCAGTGAATAAGATGGACCCCGTTTTAATTTGTGGTCATTAAGGTATCCCACTCCTCAATGTTCTTGTATCGAGAATTTCTTAAGAAGTATATCATTGAAGTCTGTAGACAAAACATACTTAAAAAATACAAAGGTAATGAGGGGCCAGTGTTCATCCCTCTGAGTTGGCCAATTTAATTTGACCTTTTTGCACTTAAAATGCAATTTCAGGCTGATTAGGATTTGTTGTCAGTTTTTTTGATTAAGCAAACTTATTTCTTCAAATATTGTTTTTAATTATGCACATTGGTCACACTAAATAGAGTAATTAGGAAAAAAATTGTACGAAGCTGCATAAATTTGTGTGTGACCTTTTTGCGCTTAAAATACACAATTTCTATTATAGTTACAATTTGATTTGAAATAAAAACGTTTTGAATATCAAGAATTTTATAAGATTAATCCAGTTTCCCTAGATATGTATTCAGTATCATTTTGAAATAATAAAACATGGGGGTCAGTGATGTCAAATTTTAGATATATGGCTTCAAAGGTAAAATTCTCGCAAAATTTGGATTTAAAAATTCAGACATTTTCTATATATTTGCGTGATTTTATGCTAAACGTCTATCTCTCTCTCAAGATTTAATTTTGTACATGTCACACAGAACCTATAGAATATGTTACAAACCTATCAAATGTTAAAAATGTGAATAATGAATGAAGTATAATAAAAAGAAAAGTGTACTGAAAATTCATAAAATTGCTTGTTTTTGTCATTTTCGTCTTAAAAAAACCTTCCGCAAGAAAAAGATAGTCCCCCCCAAAACTTGTCCGTTTCTTGAATTCAAATGGATTTTCTTTATGAATGTTGTGAAATTATGAAATAATAATCTTTTGTGATGATTAGATAAATAAAATCATATTCATTTAAAATATGATGATCATCTGCGCAATGAAATCAAAACGTGAGGAGTGAGATACCTTAATTTTCTTGGAGTGTTTATTTAAACATTAACATTTGTTAAAGCTAAACACCGCTCGTAAATAGGCACCGTCACACAGGTACCTGGTATATAAACCCTTCGATTTCGTTACACCCGATTGCACATCAGAAACTCGTGGCTGACGTGTAGTGTTACTTTCGTTGTCTTTGGATTTTTATGCATTTAATTCTTATTTATGTGCATATTATGTTTGTAAATAATGCACTGACCAGTTCATTAGATGTAAGTACTCTCCTGGTTTGAAAAAAGTGCGTAAAAACTTGATAATTCCATCGCGACCGAGTAACACGGCGAGGCAAGATGTACGTCCACACAGGTGAGACCTCTACAGCGATACAATTTGAACTGTTAAGAGGTGTGTGGCTTATATAGGGGTGTAGGGAGAGAGGTGCTGAAAGAGAAATATTGCGGACAGTGCCTATTTACGAGCGGTGTTCAGCTTTAATGCTGAATTGCCAGCTTCATTTTCTAACCATTCAAATTCGTTTAAATAGCTTGCCAAAACGATTTAAGTGACTTGTTTTCAGAAAATCATCTTCCTGTTATATTCGAAAATCTGCATGTATAAAACGCTTCTCTGCTACAGTTCAAATATAAAATCAGAATGCTTGTTATTTTTTTGCTTTTAACACCCCAGTCACAATAACAAAACGACCAACGGCCGATGGTTTATGAGGCAAAAAATGGTATTTTTCGGGCGACAGTCGGCATTCATCAACCGTTGTCATGGCAGATATCGACCTCTGTTTTCGTCGGCAGACCAGTTTTATGTCCGAAGGGTCAAGTGATAATTTTTTCTGCGTCCGTCGATCAATTTCTTCAGTTGAAACAGTCGTTCAATAGTCCATCGAGCAACACTCGATCATCGTTCGACCATCGGAAGACTGTTATGTCTGTCGTTCGTCGTTAGGCATGTAGGCATTTGGAATTTTTCTTAAATATCGCCGACAGACACCGATTGACGACCGAAAATCGATTGAGGGTCGACTTGTCTGTCGGATGATTTTGATAAATCAGCTGTCAGACGACCGATCGTATACATATTACGTTAGGTATGATATCTACCGTCTTTCGCTCCATAAGCGGCGGCAAGGCAAACGACGCCATGCTGCAAACATTTTGCGTCAATAAATAGAAGGATACCCACGTTGTTACAGGTAAATACTCAGCAATTACGGATTTTTGGGAGTTGATTATAATCAAGTCCTATGCAGTTACTCAGATATGTTATGCAGGTATTAATTGGTACAATTTAGATATTTTTGGAGTCGTGTGTATTCCTACGCTACAGTTCAATAAGACTGTCATTGATTTCTACAGCGGTAGCGTTTGGAATCAAGTGTAGACTATCCAATCTAAAGATAGAACCAGTACTGGCATAGACCCGGCTCTATTATTATTTTAAATTGGCTTGGATACACTTTTTACGATATATTTCGATTACCGATACATAATATATCGTAAAAGTTTGATGGCGTTAATATTATCTTTAAATTTATTTTACACAACATGATTCATATGGGGTTTTCCGTGCAAAGCTCGGAATTCTTGTCGAAAAGCCCGAGAATTCATGTTAGAGAAAAAAATACTTAATACATTACTGACATTTAAATACACGTATTAATCTTTTTACATTGTTAGTCTGTAAATAGAATTGAACAATACTATTTTTTTTATTTGTTTACGTGTTAAAACACAATCTTAGGATAACTCTGAAGTTATTACATGTACAAACAAATCAGCTTGCGTTCATCGTTTACTTTGCGCTCGCGTTCTACGTGCGCTCACCGTCCACAAAATCCATGTCAACATTCAAACACCGTTCGTTCAGCGTTCGCTCATCGTTCAAGTTGGAAAGTAGAACGTTTCAGAGATTTTAAGTAAATAGGTTATAAACAAAGGCACCTGACATTATATAATTTTCTAATAATTAAAAATATACCCTCTACATATTAATACACAAGGTTCATACCGCCGCCATCTTGGATTTATTTAAAACTGTCACATCAGCTGTAATGTTTGCTTGAAACACATCGGTAAAATTATTTTGCGATTCTCTCTGTCTTCCGATCCGTCCTTAGACATGTAATTTTACAACCGATTCAACCAAAACGGCGCATTACACATGATATTAATAAAAATCGCCCCTCAGTCTGAATCTTCTTCCTTAGATGTGTGATAAATGGCTAAAGGGAGGACTGAAGTTTACATAAGTACGTCATACTTTAAGTATTCCCTTCCAAATTTAGCACTGATACATGTACGGATATTGTGGTTATAAATTGGTCATTATTTGCAAGCACAAAAATCATATCCTAACTGTCAATCCGCCTGCATATATTGGGATTCGATTAGCTAAATAGCGAGTTTCACAAGTCTTAAAATTTTATTTAAAATAAAAAGAGCCAGTCAAAATCATTATATACATGTTAATACCATATTGTAGTTGCAAGAAACAATTCACATGCAGCTATATTTATTTTACCACGTCTTATTTATCAAACACATTGTAAGTAGATGAAGAGAATTTCCAACAGCAGTGTTCTAATCTATTGTATGTATATTTTCTTTCTTTTCGTTTCTGCAGAATGTTATTTACAGCAAAAAATCTTGTATCATGATATAGTAAAAACACGCATACAGCTAAATACAGCATTACTTATAAATCATTTAATATGCCTTGATCGGTTGTACTTCTACACAATATCATTTTACTTAAACATAACATCCTCAAACATAATCAGTACTTTAGATAGTTAAGAGAACTCCTAATTTAATTAAATTTCTTCCTTTTAGCGCTGTACAACATAAAAAATCAGGGAAGTTATATGTTATTTCCTGTTAGATAACAAGCGAATATTCTTATAGTTCTAATTTTATCAAATTGTCAGGACATAATTTATTTCCTCGAAAAAGTGCCAATCATATTAAATGTCTGTAATGAAGAATATTTAAAAAATCTATTATCAACTATTTCCTTATACCTATTATTAAAAATCATGTTAAAAATCTATTGTAATTTGACAATACTAATTATTATATTTTTACGTAAGAAGCATGGAGTCTGTCCATTGGTAATAACTATATATAGATAAAAAAAATAATACAACATTAAGAAAAACAGAATATCTTCTCATTGAGAAAGAGTGAACGTACACATTTATTGTTTGTGTCATCTCAAATTGATTTAATTATAATTGGAAAGAATAAATTTCTCCTTTGTTCTTTATGTTAATGCAGGATTCAATTTAATTTCAAATTTACCAGTAGTTATATTTTGTTAATATAGATTACAGTAAAACAAGCAGAGTTTATTAAAACATTTAAAAATTATTCAGTCATATATAAAACTAATTCCTAATTTTAGATTTGATTTTGTGTATCTTTTGTCTTTTACTCTGTTTAGCTCACCTGAGCTGAAATTAAATTAAATTAAACGGAGCTTTTCCGATCCCCTTTTGTCCGTCGTCCGGCTTTAATTTAACATTTTCAACTGCTCATGAACCACATTCATTCGACAATTTAAACCAAACTAGACACAAAATATTCTTAGTTGTATGGAATTTGTTTTTTTTTTAAAGAAAGATCATCGTGTCCTCTAGAAAGGGGAGATAATAAACGATAATTTTGAAAAACATTTTTGGCTTTAAAAAAGTTTAAAACTGTATAGTATATTTAAGTTTGTTCAAATCATGATTTCCGGGGTAGAATTGAACCGCAATATAAAATTTTGCATACGAGTTGATACACGCATGTAGGAAATATTTTCTCATGAACTTTATCATTTATTGATTGTATTAATAGGCTAGCATCGTGAGAAAGTGTAAATAATTTAATCAAAGTGAAACATTACCTCTGAAGCCCAAATGCTGCAATTATTTATTAAAATATGTAAAGAAAAATTAATAAATAATATATACTTTACAAAATTGCAGTTATTTTAAAGCTCCTTGATCACAGTTACGGCCATTGTTGCTCAGACAAGTGGTGTGGCATTTTGAATTTGTTAAATTTCTAATTGAAAATAGAAGCGAATATCTGTGCGACATTTTTTCGGAATTTGGAATCAAAATATCCATAGATAAAAGGGTTTACCACGAAGTTCAACACAAACAGCCCTCGAATGATTATATATCCTTGGGTTTCCTGGTACGTTAAGTTATTCCAAAACGCCTTATTCTTTGTTTCCAGCAAAACAAATACCCAAGGTGGTAAAAGGCAAAGAATACTGACCAACGAAATCGACATAAACATCATTGAATAATGTTTTCCGGAACGAGTCTTGGCTTTCTTTGCATTAATGTTTTTCTGATCCAATTCGTTACTGGCAAGTTCATCCAGTTCTGTTGTATTATCAGTTACTCTTGTAGTTTTGGTATTATTGCCGGTAATTTCAAAATTAGTCGTCCGTGACACAGTTTCTGTTTTGTACATTTTTCTTGATGGTTTTAATTTCGTTACTAGAGTGTACGCAACAAAGCCATACAAAATGGACATGCAAATTACAGAGGTTAGCTCTGCAGTTATGAGAATTCCGAGATGAGTCTCTCCCATTTGTTCAGTATTAGGTACAGGACCACATCTAAAACCCGTGATGTTTGTCACTGGATGAAGGACTTCAATTTTTTCAGTCAAGAAGATTGTTGGGAATGCAAAAGCTATTGCAAAAGTAAACACTAATGCTACAACTTTCCGCTTAAAGTGTAATGTCATTTGAAACCCAAATGGGCGACAGATTTTCTGATATCTTTGTACTGATATGACCAACAACAGAAATACGGAAGCGACAATAAGCCCACACGCCATTACATTCAAGCTTTTACAAATTGCAGAATTTGGATATTTGTACGGTAGGTTATTGTTCAGTAAAATTAAGGTTGTTGAAACAAGACAACCCAGAAGATCTGCACCAGCAAGAAACGGTATAAAGTACCTGTCATCATTTTTCGATTTCATTCTGGTGGTATAAATGACGATTACCATCATATTTCCAATGAATCCTAAGACTAAAAACAGTGACTGCAAAATAGTGCTAACTAAATACCTCCTGGCATATTCACTGTTCCATTCCTCAACGTCAAATGTAGTGTTTTTCATTTCGACCATTTTGTCGTACTGCAAGATGCTATCTAGAGATCTACTGTACTGTCCTTCACAATCACGACAACTAAGGAGGAGAGCAACAACCATCTCCGTCGCAAACGGTCATATGTCAAAGATAAGCATTTTTATTTCACTTTAATACAACTGAATTCCATATGCAAATCACAAACAAAGTAGTCATTTGCGCATCAGGAAATTATTCTATTTCAAAGGTTATTTTAGGAAGGAGGTCAATACGACTTGATATTTTTTTAATTTTAAATAATTTATTCAACCGTGTTTAAAGTTTCAATATTAAACATACATTTTTATATTAATATGCAATTGTACGCCAATTCACAAACTACAAATATTTATGGATCAGAAATATACCACATATTTGTGAGCCAATGTTCAATAGTGATACCCCCGCTTTGATGTAAATATACATAATAATCGAAGTTGACATTATAGTTATAGCATTTTTCAAAAAAATGAATTCTACCATATGGCATGCCTAAACAAAGAAAGTGTTAAAGTTTGAATATCTGCAATGAATAGTTGCTGAGAAATCTTGTACGCAAATTTGTTCGAAAATTTAGGCCAAAAATAAACAAAGTCATCATTTAACAGGAAGTTGGCGTCTGATTGATACAACAATGAATCCTACCACATGGCATACCTCAACAAACAGCGATTTTAAAAATTTCAAGCATCTGCGATTAATAGTTGCTGAGAAAAATGCGACATTAATTCGTTACGGACAGACAGACAGACATGGCTAAAGCAGTATACCCACCTCTCCTTCGGAGCGGGGATATAATTATTATGAAAGTTGATTTTAGTGACATAGGGAAAGATTTTCTAATGCCCGAGTGTGAAAATTAGCGACATCAATCAACCAGACTTGTAAGGGATTTATTAGGACCCGACATTCCAAACCACATAGATAGTGTAATGTTTTTGCAAAAAGCAAATTGCAATTTAAAATATGCAAGTACTAATAATTGTAGATTGTTTCGGCAGTTATGAGCCTCATCAGGGGTCTGCAAGAATAGCTGATGTTTATTTTAGGTGAGACCTGATTATCTCGTCGCTTATGATTATTGTGCTTGCTGAAAGCTATAATAGGTCGAGAATCAAAAGATGATTTGCATTCAGAATTCCGAAGTACAATATCCCAATACTTCAAAATTCGTTTTTTGAGTCCTTTGAGGCAAGGATTGAATTTAGTAACCAATACTGAAGGGTTACGTAATGCTTGCTTTGGAGTCTTATTGAGGATGAGTTTTGTTCGATTTGTGTTTGTTGTTTCTTTGATAATTGGGTCGATTTGTTGGGGAGAGTAACCTCGCTTTGACAGATGCGCCATAAAATCATTGAGTGTAGCATTCAAAATTGTAGGGTCGGTAGTATTTCTTGCATGTCTAATGCATTCTCCTTTAATGAAACCTTTAAACACAGATGGGCTATGAGCGCTCTGTCTGTGTAGGTATTGAAAGTTGTTTGTAGGTTTGATAAATGACTTGATGTCAAGCTTGTTAAAGGTTTGAAATCTGAGGCCTTTGTAAACTTTAGTGTCAAGAAAATTCACGGAAGATGGTGAGACTTCAAACGTAAATTGAAGATGCTTGTGACAATGATTGCCAATGTGAAAAAAATCCTCGATTTCCTGTATCGTGCCATTGAATAATCTTCCGTGGAACAGAATTTTAATAGCATGACGAAATTAGATGTTCTACTCATGGAAATTAGGGGTATTACTATTTCATTTTCCACTTTTAAGAAAAAGGAAAGAGAAAATAAAGAAAAATCATTACTTATTTATTTCTTCTCTGTGCCGAGATTTTATCAACTTTAATAAAGCAAAATAATGATATTAAGGGCATTGTGATACATGGTAAGGAACATAAAATAATTCAATATGCAGATGATACATCTTTAATTCTTGACGGCTCACCTAATTCACTAATTACAGCTTTTGATACTTTGGAATTTTTTTCAAAAATTTCCGGGCTTAAAGTAAATAGCTCTAAAACAAAAATAATTTGGATAGGATCGAAAAAATGTTCAAATCAGGTTTTTCATCACTCTAGATGGAAACTTGATTGGGGTTCAACGACATTTAATTTATTGGGTATTCATTTTTCTGTTGATTTAGAACAAATTACTGACCTTAACTACTCTGTACAGATTCCAAAAATAAAAAGTATGATACAACACTGGAAAAGAAGAATTCTAACACAAATTGGTCGTGTGACTGTTGTAAAGTCTTTAATCATTCCAAAAATAAATCACTTATTCATAGCATTGCCAACACCCAGAAGGGAGACAATTTTATCTCTCAATAAAGACATTTTTGAATTTGTCTGGAATGCAAAGTGTGACAAAATTAAGATCAATTCTATGTAAGAATCAAAATTCGGTGGCCACGCATAG
>WFKH01003881.1:64135098-64145815 GCA_016163765.1 Magallana hongkongensis
TTTTTAGAGCGTTTCCATGGTTACTAAACAGAAATTTAAAAATATGTTTTCTTCATTTAATTTGAATAAAAAGTGCAAATCCTGGATTTTTTGGTAAACGCTATTATGATTGTGCAATTAAAAATTTAAATATGAAAATTTAGAACCGTTGCTATGGTAACAAGCTTAAAAATAAAGTAAATTCTAATATTTTGAGGCATTTCTGAATGGCAATTATTCGTATATAAAGTATAGATAAATTACATCAATTGGTGAGAAAATATCGAGTATGTTCTGAACTTCAATGCAACTTGAAAAAAATCTTATATTTGCCATAAATAATTGCCGTTGCTATGGACTTTTCAAAAAGTAAGAATTTCTGTGTGAGTTTCTATGAAACTTTAATTTCCATAGCAACAACACTTCTGTGTTGAATTACAAAGTTTTTTGTAGCATATAATAGAAATTTAGGCATATTTTTACAAGTATCAACAAAAACAATTGCTAAAAATTTCTAAAATCAGGCATTACAGCATATCAAAATCATCTTCAATTTTTCAGTTTTTTATAATTCTTGGCTTTGTTACCATAGCAACGGGTGTCAATTTTCATAAATAAAATGTATATTGCATGGACATTGATAAGGATATTAAAAAGAAATAATTTCCCATTTCAGCTAATAAAAAAACGCAAAAAACCAATTAAAAAAATTTCTACTTGTTTCCATGGTAACATTTTAAAAGTATTGGTTTCTCCATCAATTTTCTTCTATGAAATAAGAATTGACAATAGATCAAAGATTGTTTTATGTCTTTAATAGTTTACAATAGTGGGCAACAAATTCTAATATGGCTTTAAACTAGGTAAGTTTTGCTATTTTTCCATCTTTAGCATCGGTTTCCATGGCAACGGCTACCCCCAGCACCCAACTTTTAGTGTCTTTTTGCCTTTTACACCTAGGTGTGTCAATGTATGAAATATAAAGAAAATTGGTAACTATGCGTGGCCAGACCCTTTTATAAATCATTGATTCTTACATAGAATTGATATTAAGCTTTCAGTTATAACTCAAGACTACCAACAGGGAGGGTTTAAAATGATAGAAATGAACAAATTTATTATGTCATTGAAATGCTCATGGCTAAAAAGGTTGATTAAAGGTAAAAAATCATGAATAAATATTTTTGAAGCTATTAATGGTGTACAAATTGTTCACAAATTACTTGATTTTGGTGATGCATTCATATCTGAATGTGTAATTCCAAAAAATAATGTTTTTTGGCAAGATGTTTTTAATTCATTTCTCTGTGTTATAAAATCTTTTGATGAGAATTTTTTCAAAGAAAATTTCCCTAGTATTCCTGTTTGGTATAATACAAATATTAAAGTGGGTACAGAACAATATTTATAAAAAGTTGGTATGAAAAGGGTGTCAAAATAATCAGTGATTTTTTGACGTGGATGGAAATCTTTTACCGCATGATATTTTTCAACATAAAATTTGATATGAATGTCTGTATTATGCAGTATAATAGTGTAGTAAGTGCCATATCAAAATATCTTAAATCTATTCTTACCAAAAATTCATACAATGTGTTTATCACTCCATATATTCCAATATATTATAAAGCTTTGTTGTTGCATAATAAATGTACTTATGTAATGTATAGACACTTAAACTCTTTTAATGTAATTCCTACTTCCATACCCAAATGGGAATCAGAGTTGGTTCGATATGGAGCTGAAATATGTGTTAATGATGCTTTTAATGTATGCTTTAAGACAACCAAAGACACTCAGCTACAATGGTTACAATTTAGATTACTTCATAGAATTCTACCTGTAAATTATTACTTAAAAAAATTAATGTGGTGTCCTCTGACTGTTGCTCATTTTGTAAACATGAAGTTGAAACAATTCAGCATGTCTTCAAGTATGCACAATATGGAGCAAAACTTGTTTCTAAAAAAATCGCAATTGTTACAGATAGGGAAAAAGCTGTTTCTAATGCTATAAGAAAATTATTACCAAATAGTGTGAATTTATTCTGTTGGAATCATTTAAAGCGCGATTTTAAATTTTGGTTACAAAAAAATGGTGCTCATGAAATATCAGTGTATGTACAAGGTTTAGTTAGTATTTCACAGAGTGATAAAGACGATAGAGAGAATGTCATCAAAGATGTTACTGATAAATGGTCACAATCAGCTGTCGATTATTTTAATGTTTATTTAAAGTCTGATATTATCAATCATGCAGCAAAATGGGTTGTTCAACAGTTTCCAGGTCTTTATAATCCTTTTTCTGGTATTACAAACAATGCGTCTGAGAGTATCAATAATGTTTTGAAATTGCATGTTATCGGTAAAGAACTTCCTGTAGATGCTTTAACATTAAGTTTACAATTGTTGCAGCATAGGTATTTTTACAATATTCAATGTGGATTAGCAGGTATAGGACAATATAAATTACTAGACATGTTCTCTTGTATAAAAATATCAAAGGATGAGATTGTAATTCCAGACAAGTTATTAGAGCCTGGTGAGATTATTGATTATGTACGTGGTACTTTAGAAAACTTAGAAGCACAGTGTAAATCTGGTTGTAATTCTACAAATAATGTCAATGTTAGCCCTGATATTTGTAATTCCAACGAAAATGTCGACGGCTTTGATGAACATGTACCTTTTGTTCCAGATAGTGAAACCGCGGAAACTGGTCCCGAAATGAGCGAAACGTATTCAAAAGGTGTCAGTAATTCAAATTTATCACACTTTGTCGAAAATCAGAAGGCGTTCATTGTTAATGGTAATAATAACAAAAAATACGCAGTAACATCATTTCCTAGAGTCATGTCAATGTCCAGCCACGGGTTCTTGTTATCATATTTTGGCAGCGCGAATCAAAATGGGGGACGATATTTCGGAAACAAAGAAAACAATTAATCTTAAACAGTTGTCTAAAAATAGTTTGAAGCGTAACGATAAAAAATCCGGTAGGAAAAAACCGCGACCGAATGATTTCGATAAGGAAGTAATACCAGCTCCGGATTCCGCCGCTGCCGCGTTAGAACAAGAGGATGTTTGTGACGTCATTCCTGTTAAAAAAAATCAAATTAGAATGTAAAGAGGGTTCTGATAAGGGTATTGAAGACGAAAAATGGATTTCTGGGCTTAAGGTTTCACACAAGAAAAATATTTTAGATCCAAAAGGATGGTTATGTTCCGATATTATGAATCATTCATTAGATATCATCAAAAAGCAGTTTGAACATATACATGGGTTACAGTTGACAAATCTTGCGCCTACATTTGACGAACAAAGTAAATCATGGAAATGCGATAAAAAATTTGAACATACTCAACCACCTTCAGTTCAGATACATCATACGGGTAGAAGTCATTGGGTAACATCTTTTCAAAATAACAATAACGAAATTTGTATTTTATATAGTCTTAGCAAGAGCAAGAACCAAACAGTAAACACTCCATCTCTTGAAATTCAACTCTCTCTTATTTATGGGCGTAATAAAACTTCAATACCTATTAAGATTTTAGATGTTCAACAACAAGAAAATGGCTATGATTGTGGACTATTTGCAATTGCTAATCTTGTAGAATTTTGTTTCGATCCCGATAATTCAATCCAAACTAAAACAAGTTTTGGTATTTTCTCTGCGACATAATCAAATAAACGTTCGTGACATTTTTGATATTTACGTTCGTGGATTAAAAAAGCTAGAGGTATACTTGGTCTATTCTCAAAAAGAATGTGTCTAAAAATCAATGGAGTTACATAAAAATCACCTAGATTGAATGTTGTGTCATAACCTAAACAAATTGAAAATGTTGTGTCATCAATATCCAACAACTATGAAAAACTGTCAAAAATCTCTGGTAAACCTAGAATTGCAACAAGATCAGGAAATACTTTAATTTCGTGAACAAAACCGTCTAAATGATAACCCAATAAAAATAAATTATAAATTTCGTCTTTTGTCAACTGCTTTGCACTTTTAAAATTGGTTGTAATGTTTTTCACTTGTTTGACGTCGCGAGCGTTCATCACACCGATTCACCACTTGGAACTCTGTTTGCGGCATTAAATTTGTCAAATATCTGTGATGGCGACACACCGATTTCGGAATCTTTTTTAATTTGTTGAATAACGGACGGACACGTTCTCACAAATTCACTGTCTGTTTTGCTGTTCCCGTGTGCTAATGGACTGTACAGAGATTCATCACCGGCGTCGATGAATCCAACGTTGTTCCTTGCTCCCTCGAAGACAGTGTAATCCCTGGGCAAGACGGCCGACGCTATTATCCTCGCTGTTGGGTTGAATGTCCAGATGATCTTCAGAAGATGTTGATACCGATGAAGAGTTGTCGCTGGTTCCTCACTCGGGACGTTGTTGGTTCCGGCATGAATGACGATGATGTCGTGGTCTTGGACGATTCCGGAGAAGAGGGCCCACATCCGTTCCACACGAAATCCTGAGGTACAACGGACGGCGGTGTTGTCCTTCAGCTGAACATGGTGAAGATACTTCAGCTGTGAATCTCTCACGAATAACACAGACATTTTACACACTCACTTGAACACAAACTCACAATTTCACAATGGATCACGAACTTTCTCACTTGAACACAAACTCACAATTTCACAATAGATCAGGCACTTTTGAGAGCACTATTACAACTTGTAAGAGACAGGTTAATAATAGCAAGTGATGATTTTTACTTTTACAGGGGTATATATATGCTTCTAAATTTCTTTTTAACCAATGAACGTCGAGATATTTTATTTCCATGCTTAATTGTAGCAATTAATTACCCTTCCATGTTATATATAACAGCTTCCATGGACAAGCAGCTTCTATGTATTTAGCTCTTGTACATTCTTATTCACTTTGATGGAAACAATTAAATCATCATCCGACCCTAATTATCACGGCTTATACGGACAAGCAGTTTCTATATATGATTATATATATAATTTTGATACATTCTTTCTTTTTTTTTTTATAAATCGTAAATAAATAATTAATAAACATAAAGTTAATTAAGACAAATAACACGACTATGATTGAATAATAGTGTCAAAGATAGATAACCAGGGTTGCCAGGTATTGACAAATTTACCCATTTCAAAATTCTTACAAGCAATATATTTTTCAACCTTGTATTTGTTGAATAAATAAAATAAAAGACCAGAAAGGCATGGTAGTTTGCCTTGTTTTAAACAAATAAACAAATATTGCTTTGAACATAGAATAATTAAATTAATAACTTTGTTGTTTTTCGACAATGGAAGTTCACCTAACAAGATATTAACTACATTAAAACCAATTTTTAAGGAAGTAGCATGATAAATATATATGCAAGCTCAGGTTGCTCCATATTGTGCATACTTTTTCACAGTTTATGAAGACATGCTGAATTGTTTCAACTTCATGTTTACAAAATGAGCAACAGTCAGAGGACACCACATTAATTTTTTTTAAGTAATAATTTACAGGTAGAATTCTATGAAGTAATCTAAATTGTAACCATTGTAGCTGAGTGTCTTTTGTTGTCTTAAAGCATACATTAAAAGCATCATTAACACATATTTCAGCTCCATATCGAACCAACTCTGATTCCCACTTGGGTATGGAAGTAGGAATTACATTACAAGAGTTTAAGTGTCTATACATTACATTAGTACATTTATTATGCAACAACAAAGCTTTATAATATATTGGAATATATGGAGTGATAAACACTTTGTATGAATTTTTGGTAAGAATAGATTTAAGATATTTTGATATGGCACTTACTACACTATTATACTGCATAATACAGACATTCATATTAAATTTATGTTGAAAAATATCATGCGGTAAAAGATTTCCATCCACGTCAAAAAATCACTGATTATTTTGACACCCTTTTCATACCAACTTTTTATAAATATTGTTCTTGTACCCACTTTAATATTTGTATTATACCAAACAGGAATACTAGGGAAATTTTATTTGAAAAAACTCCCATCAAAAGATTTTATAACACAGAGAAATAAATTAAAAACATCTTGCCAAAAAACATTATTTTTTGGAATTACACATTCAGATATGAATGCATCACCAAAATCAAGTAATTTGTGAACAATTTGTACACCATTAATAGCTTCAAAAATATTTATCCATGATTTTTTACCTTTAATCAACCTTTTTAGCCATGAGCATTTCATTGACATAATAAATTTGTTCATTTCTATCATTTTAAACCCTCCCTGTTGGTAGTCTTGAGTTATAACTGAAAGCTTAATTTTGTCACACTTTGCATTCCAGACAAATTCAAAAATGTCTTTATTGAGGAAAGGAATACTACATGTCGGCCACGAGTTTCAGGTGTGCAATCGGGTGTAACGAAATCGAAGGGTTTATATACCAGGTACCTGTGTGACGGTGCCTATTTACGAGCGGTGTTCAGCTTTACCACCAGATCTACCAAACATTTTCCGATATGATTTCTTTTACTAATTAACTATAATTAAGTAAAGTTAAATCCTGTTAATTTAAAATTTAGGTAATTTCCTTTATTTTTATATAGAGCTTTTCTTCTAAATGAGATCAAAGGAGGTTAAAAATGGACACGACCAATAAGCCCTCTTATAGAGTAGTATGGAAATAACAACGGATTTAAATTTTCAAGAAACTATGCATTAATAAAAAAAAAAAAAACATGCGTATAAATGAAGACATTTTGCCAATAAACAAAAAATGTCTGAACCACAGTAAATGTTACAAGGTGTGAAATAATGTCCTTAAACTTTAATTGTACTCGACCTGGTAAGTAATCATTGTGATATTAATTAAAAACCTTCATGTCCTTTTATTTGCGATAAACCAACCCGAAATAGCACAAATAAGGTGGTGGAATCGCTTTGGCGGATCAAAGTCAGTGGGATTTTGTATCAAAATGTACACTTGCCACGAATTAATATTGAATAATTACCTAGAGCTTAAATATATAAATCAGGAATTTATTGAAAGTTTAAAGATAAATGAAGATTTAAACCAATGTTGAATAAATAAAATGATCCTTGCACGCACTCGCGAATTTAGTTACATGCATGTACGCACTTTTTTTTAAAGATGTAAGACGTTTGGTTTACTGCACAAAAGTCTCCCCGTCTGCTTCTTATTGACCAAGGCAAATCCGAGTGAAAGTTTTCACAATTAAATGTAGTGTCGTATAGTGGTATAAAATCAAGTCTATGTTCTGTTCTGTAACCGAATCTCATCTCTAACAAATGACATGAGTATATGTACCCTTTCGACTATGACGGACAGTTTCGGTTAGTCATGACCACCTGTGCTGATCATGAGTGTAAATTCATTGATTGAATTCGAAAGCAGTATTTAAGTTCCAAATACAGTATCAAAACTGTCAAACTGTCCATCACAGCGTCGAGGGATGCGGGTCTACAGTCACCCATATCGGTACATAGCATGAGTAAAAACATGAGTATATGTCAAAGGTTGAAAAAAAACCCACGTAATTCGTGACAACCATACAATAGACAAACATCTACAGAGCCTGCAATTATGGTAAATATAGTACTCTTGTTCCAATTATTAAATCATACTACTGCGCAATTAAATTCAAACATAACTGTACTTTTTGAAGGACATTTTCATAATAGTGATTAAAAGGTTAAATTCATATAATAATTGCACATTTTATACACAATTGTTAACGTGTTCATAATAATAGCTTTTATCAAGGTCAAAGCTGATCCTCTGTTTACAAAGGCCTACGTTTGCGTCTCACCTTCGGTAAAGAGTGGGCATACTTGTGGGCTTTCCATTTCGGACCCGTAAGTCAACCTTTATTCTAAAATGAATAACCATTTCAAGATTTAAAATTAAACAAAATTTATTCAAGTAAAAAACAAAATAATGAGGTGATCATACTTTCTTAAAACTTTTATAAACTCCTCCCATTTCCAACAATAAATCAATTAATAATGACCAGCTGCTTGTACTTGTATTCAAAATATCCCTTATAAGGTCATAGGGGACAATATCTGAAAAAAAAATTGTTTTTTTTTTTTTTTTTACAAAATATTTACAATATGTGATACTCATTGGGTTCGGGTTCGTCTCTGTGGTGTGCAGTTAAAGTCTGAATCTGTTCCCACATCTGCATAATCAAAATGTCTCCATAAATCGCAAATGTTCTTCCCCGCTCCACACCCAATCATTTCCTGCATCAGATTTGGAAGGTTGTATTTCGAACAGTCGCATTGGACGTCTTTGTATGCTGTCTTTTTCTTTTTTAGCTTGGCTTTTTTCCCACTCGTAGAAAAGGGACCGTTTTCCAGACGTGAAACCAAATGCTCCCTGAGGTAATCCTCGTCAAACTTTATGAGCTGTTTTTCGACAAAGTAGCCGATGCAAAACTGAACAATGTGGGCGATGGCAAATAGGCCGCAATCTACGCTGTTAGTATGTTGCTGTATGGACAGAACTCGTATCGTCAATTGCTTGAAATCTCCACCATATATACTAGCCAACTGTATTTTTAATGATGGTAACACCGAACTATTGAAAAGGCTGTCAAAGACATAAATTTAGTCATCTACTTTTGCTGATGCGACCCCGTGAAATTTTCCGTTATGGTGGATTTGTGCCGCATGTGAAATTGCCCTCTGAAATTTACTAAGATATTTCCACATGTTGTTTTTGTCGTCCAACAATGGTGTTTTATCTGTTGTTTGTAGTCCTTGAATGTCTGGAAACTTTTTTTTTCAGTATCATCTGAAAATGATTCATGATGTCAAAACATAATTCTTTCTCTGTCAATATTTTTTCCTTGTGTTCTTCGTCCTTCTGTCAATGGTCCAATCCATTCATGCTGTGTTGGTCTTTCAAGTATTTTTCTTTTTTAGCTGGCAAATGTTCTTGGTCAGATTGCTGGCCATTGCTTGGAGGACTTGGAGTGGCAAATCGTATTCTTGTTTTTATTTCCTTTCGTCGGAGTTATTAGCCGATAATCATTTTTATTTATTGATGACTGCAAGTCAAATTGATTATCTTTTTTTTTTTTTTTTTTTTGGTGTCTTTGGGATGGATTCAGTGTCCTTTTTAAGCACGGAGTCTGTAGCTGGGAGGATAACTGTATCAACATCATTTGTTCGTCCCAACATTTTGTCACTTCTCTTTAAACTCCTTTTTGATAAGGTGCGTAAGCTGACCTGCCTGGTATCGGGATCAACTGGTAAACTGACGAACATTCTAACAGCAATTATGTGATAACATCTTGTTATTGATGGACATTGACATGTTTCCAGATGAAGATGTCGTGTACCAGAAAAGCAAGGGGTATCCATGGTGTGTTTACAAAAAGGACATTAAATACGGAAAACAACAGTTTGCGCATTGAGTTAGAGCTTTTACCATCAGTGGTTAATTGAATGGATCGGAGGATGTCCATAATGGACATCGAAATTACTGATCTTCGATTTAGGTCTATAGGGGATAACATCCTGATGTACAATTTCACGCATAACCCTAACAAAGACTTAGCTGCCACTATGCCAGAGCTCACAAAACAAACATTAGGGGTTGATGTCAGCTTCGTCAGAATCCATAGAAATGAGGTTCGTCATAAAAAATCTAATCACCAGGTATCAATCAAGTTGACTGATCGCATAAAAAAAGACAAAATTCTAAATGCCCAGAAAATTAATGAAATTGCGAATTATTCCTTCCATTTTATATCACTCCCCAGCAGCCCCCTTCCCTTGTTTCCAAAGAAACAAACTATTTGATAAATCAGACTCCCTAAAGAAACAAAACATCTCCGTCAATATTTCTAGAAATAGCATTGTTTTGCCAAACGGATCAAAATACAACGAGGAGGTACCGTTATTTCCCAATGCAGGGTTTCTGCATATTGATCAAGCCGCGAGTGAACAATTGGATAACATCGTCACCAAATATCGAACGCATACAAAAGAATGTATCGGAATTCTACGCAACTGGAACCAAATTTCGCTCCGTAGACCAGACCCAAAATTTATACAAACAATAGGCCTTATCGTTCACCTGAGTACCATAGCCCATACACAAACTTGTCGAGGAGTCTCATATATGCATATGCATTTAATTAGGTTTCATTCTTGAGTAGAAAATTTGTAATATTGTTATGACGACCACATCCCTGCCTGAAATCTTTTAAACAGGACTATGAATTTAACTATAATTTAAGCGAAAAACTAAGATATAAAAGGAGTCCATGACCTGATATTGAAAAGGTGCAAGAATCTGATAGAAAATTATTTTATTTGTTAACTTTCAAGATAGGATTTATGTGTATGTTCTCATAGATAAACTAAAACAATGTACATGAACAGTATACATGTTTAATTTAAAACAACCTCCCATTCCCCATCCCCAGGGGCAGACAGAAACTCTCCCTGTGGCTTTAAAACCCATCACGAGTTACTTTAATATACTTCTCCTTTTCCAGCTTTTGAATATTCAATCTCCATTGAGAATTAATCACCAACTGGTATTTATATTAAAATCATTTTACATGTACTGCTTATCAGTGATTTTGGTTAGCCAAATATCACTTTACTATTAACAAATCTATTTGTTTATTTAGAAAGTTCAAAAACTAATTTTGTTTCAAATGATAAAAACTTTGCATAACTCTTTTGATCATACAACTTCTTAATTACAT
>WFKH01003881.1:64147240-64163465 GCA_016163765.1 Magallana hongkongensis
CCCCCCCCCCCCCCATTGTGGCTTCACCCTACCACCGGGGACCATGATTTAAACAAACTTGAATCTACACTATCTTAGGATGCTTCCGCTCAAATTGGAGCATGTCTGGCCTAATAGTTTTTGAGAAGAAGATTTTAAAGATTTTCTCTATATATTCCTATGTAAAAATTCATCCCCCCATTGTGGCCCCACCCTACCCTCGGGACCATAGTTTAAACAAACTTGAATCTACACTATCTGAGGATGCTTCTGCTCCAATTTGAGCTTTTCAGGCCGAATAGTTTTTGAGAGGAATATTTTTAAAGATTTTCTCTATATATTCATAATTATGTAAAAATTTATCCCCCATTGTGGCCCCACACTATCCCCGGGGACCATGATTTAAACAAACTTGAACCTACATTATCTGAGGATGCTTCCACTCCAATTTGAGCATTTCTGACCTTATAGTTTTTTAGAAGAAGATTTTTAAAGATTTTCTCTATATATTCCTTTGTAAAAATTCAACCTCCCCCCCCCATTGTTGCCCCACCCTACCCCCGGGGACCATGATTTAAACAAACTTGAATCTAAACTATCTGAGGATGCTTCCACTCCAATTTGAGCTTTTCTGGCCTATTAGTTTTTGAGAAGAAGATTTTTAAAGATTTTCTTAATATATTCCCGTCATCAATAATTACTTCCAATTACGTTACGGTTATGAAGTTTTGTTGAAGGGAAATTTCAATATCGAAAATGGATCAATAATGCGCTCATCCCACTTTGAGTTTTTAGAAAGGATTTGTTTTATTTTTTATTGAATCAATTTTAAAAATACGCCTTGTTTCAGATAAGTGCACAAAACGAAAATTATTTATCACATTTTTAAATCTTTTCTTTTTTAGTTTTTTTTTTTTTTTTTTTTTTTTTTTTTTTTGCATTAGAGATGTATATGTGTACCTCATATGAGATAAAATTAAAAAATAAAAACACAGGCCTCTTTATTGATTATTATTTGACAATTAAAATTTAAATGTAGCTAATGTAAAAATTCAACATAATTTTGACAAAATTTTATTGACAATAGCAACAAAGTAAATGAGATAATATTGAAAAGTAGAGCTTTAGCAGTATATGTGTTCTTATGAAATATGATTTTACAATAGATCCCCGAAATTTTTGTTTTTTGAAAAGTGTAAAAAACATCAGATAATGTTAAATTTAATAATAATCCCAAGTTGCTATGATCAGTATTTTGACGGACCGATTTGTTGCTACATGTATCATCAGCAACTGACGGATCAATATGTTGCTATTGTCATCAAATGACGGACTAATTTGTTGCTGTTGTCAACAATTGACAGAGTTTCTTATTGCTATTGTAAACATTTGACAGATCATTACATGACAGGATAAGTGACTGAAAAGTCTAAAATATATATAAAATGTTACTGATTCTCCGCCATTTATCCAATTTGAAATCTGAAAATGAAAAATAAAACTAATTTTTATTAGTTCATATACAAAAGAACTTTATTAATGCTTATTATTAATGCTTAAATATTAAGTACATCTTAAAACTTTATCTTAATTCTGTTAATTATTTATAGTAAGCAAAAAAGCAGTATCGCTCTACTGTATACAGGGTTATTTTCGCCCCGTGTATTTTTTGCATTCTCCATTTTCAAACAGTTTCGCTCTTAAATTCGCCCAAACACAGTTGTTTTTAAAAAGAGATAATTTGAGACATTGGAATTCGCCCTATCTTAAATTCGCCCGCTGACAACGAGGGTGAAAGGGGCGAAAATAAAACTGGGGCGAATATTTACTGTATACAGTATTTCACGAAATTTCCCAAAATACTTGCCCAGAAATACAAAGAAAAACGTCTGCCTGTCTGTGCAACCTCTGGTGGTTTAATGTCACCATAGACATCTTCCATAAGAATGGTGTAGGTTGTGTCACGCATGGTCAAATGGCTGGTTTGATTTCTAAAAATATTTTACCCATGGCCAACCGCCAACCTGGTTTATCGATGTAAGAAGAAAGAAACACAATTTGAATAAAATTTGACACTGGACAGAGTATGCATAATAAAACACAGTTTCATCGAATTGTTTAAAAAAGGATCACATGAATTATCCCAAAAAAGTATCCATTTTCCCCTATAATATGAATAGAAAACCAGACAAAATATAATAGATTGATATTGCATGTAACTTTAAAATGACAAATAGTTAAACATTGCAAAAAACCCCAAATATTTTAACACATAAAAGATTGTGAGGCAGCATATAATACATGTACAGATAATAATGAAAATTGAAAAACAAAAATTCAAAAGATTAAAAGAAGCTAATAAATAAAAGGGTTAATAGAATCGTAGCATTAAATATTGTTAAAAATAATTTTAAAATAGTCAACCTGCAAGTATTAAATTTTAAAGTAGACTGTGCAAAGCATTATGGATAGCCCGAAACCGGAATAAATTCAACACTGTGCTGGCAGAAATTACGAATATGGTGGTGCTCTTAGCTAAGGCATAGTATTGAAAAGAAATGTTCCCATTGTAGGAGAATAGAAAATAGAGAGTCTAAAGAAGGAACATCAGAAGAGCAGAAAATGTCTAGAAAAAGAGTATGTGCTACTACAGAACAAAGAGGTAAAACACCAGAAATAGTAGTGATTCTATCACTGACGGAACAACAAAGGAATGGTCCAATAAATAAATTTATCATAGAAGCGAAAGAGAAGAGTTTCATAACTAATTTGGAAGACTTTGCTGCTTTAGACAAATGTTTGAAATACTTTTGGCAGAGATAGGAGTCTTTAGAATTGATAGATAGCATTTTGTACAATGAGTTTGAAAATACAAGAGGTTTTCTTTCCTGGGAAAAGGTGACACATGCATCAACAAGAGGCTATTCTCCGGTAACAACATGGTGGAAATGTGGCGGTTTCCGTAATGCTTAGCGGATGAGAGTTATTGACTCCCCCTAAGTTGACACCAGTCCATTTCAGGTTAACTCCAAGCATTACATATGATAACCCTCTAACCAATTACAGCTGGGTCGACTGGGACAATGTAGATTTAGGGCCTTGCCTAATTGCACAATATAACAACTGAAAGGTGTAATTTTTTTTAATTTAAAGTAAAAATTACTCAAAACCATAATCATTAGGTACACCATAACCGCCTCAAACAATATACATGCACAAACAACAACCAGTTTAATTTCAACACATCACCAAAGTAAACAACCAACACCATTTCTACCCTCATGGTATCAGCAACACCTAAAAAAGAATTAACTTGTAATGGTGCATACAATATTATATGAATTATATTCCTGGTCATAGTTTATTAGATATCAATATCACTCATTAATTCACTCCAAATTTTAAACTCTACATTATGTTACTTGCAACCAACATAGATTTTTTACTTTCTCCCCAAAAATACAAAAAAAAATCGTATAAAATAGTTAAGAGCATGTATCCTCCTTTTTCTTTCAACGAAATGATGTTTCAAAAATGATACTTTAACGATCAATAAAATAAAAATTTGGTGTCGCACTCCACCTTAAGGAATCAACAAAGGAGAATAAACAGAAAACTGAAACTACCAAACCGTCTAAACCTCCAAAGATTAAAGCAATAATTCCAAAACCCTCAGACTCTTTCCACCGACTTCCAAGGAGACTAATTTCTCGACCTCACACTCACCGCAACCAACTTCGGACGCCCCGTCATTATTCGCAGGAGAGTTCTCTGAGCAAGAGCTGCAGGAGGCATTCAAAGTAGTTGCCTCTCTGGACATTATATTTCCCCCCGTTTTGGGGTCACTTCCCTGTCATCATCAGCGGTTATTCTCGGCGCCATACCTTCAGATTTCTCAACCGATGATAATTCCTATTCTTCACCTCCAATATCAGCTACAGCACTAGTTTACAACACAACATATATGGACTTGAAAATAAAAAATCCAACAACTTAAGGATGCTCAAAAGAAGACGGTCACGGTCCTGTAGTCCGAAGGTTCATTCGTCCGAAGGCCCACTAGTCCGAAGGTTCATAATCCGAAGGTTCATTAGTCCGAAGGACCACTAGTCTGAAGGTTTTTTAGTTCGAATGCATCACATGTGATTAGTTTGAGAAATCTTTTCGGAATTATTTTCATGCAGCAATTTTTCACGTAAGAAATCGTCATAAGCATAAAATGCAAAAAAAGTAGCTAAAATGATTCAAATTTTAGCAGTTAATATTAAATTAATCTGTTTTTAATACCAAAAAATTAAGAGTCTCAAAGTACATGTAGAACTTCATTTCTAGAACTTCACTTCCCCCTTAAAATATGTATTTTCTACTTAAAGATAAACAAACGCCCACGTTACTTCTAAAATACAATGTATATTTTCCCCTTCAAAATATTTGTACCTTTGTTATTCGTTTGTTTTTTACTTTCTTTAAAGTTTATTTATTTATTTATTCGACTTGAGTTCATACAGATTCTTAAGGATTTGTTTTGTTTCCGTGTTATATATTGTCCCCCGCCTTTACTCTAAATGGGGAATATTAATTTAATATTAATTTAGCTCTGTCTGTTTGTTCGTCTTTATGCCTGTTTGTGCACTTCCGGTTATCACAAATGAATAATTTTACAGCAAACCTTTAAATGAAAATTCGTGACCCCTACTTATTTCTAGGCGATCGATAAAGCACTAAAACCCCTACCCCCTTCTTTTGCGGGAGATAAATAAACGTTCACGCCAAGTGGGGGACACAAACTCATTAAGGTTTTGTTTTGCACTTAATATGTACTTTAAATATGGCGTGTAAAACGTTCCATCATTAAACTTTTTTGTTATTTCTATTCAAAATCTTTGCTATTCTTATTCTTAAACATACAATTTTTATTCGATAAAACTTGATTTCTATTTGATCAGTTGATGTTTTATGCGAAACGTTATCCATACTCGATAAATTATCATTCTAATTCCAAAAGATGTTATTCTAAAACATTTTTATTGCAACTCTCCAACACATCTTATATATTATAATATATTTGACGTGCTTACAAATAGATCATAAAAGAGTTTCTAATTTTGTTGAGAGAGAGAGAGAGAGAGAGAGAGAGGGGGGGGGGAAATGTGAGATATTTGTTTACACCTTATTTCAAAACAGGAGATGCCTTTTGCATCACTCGTATTCTTTAATCATATGAATTATAAGCAATTAACTCGTTATTCCTATTCGAAAAACATATCATTCCTATTCTGGAAATAACGTTCATGGTAACAAAAGTCAAATTGAAGAAGCAGAAATCTGAATACCAGGAAAAAAAGTTATTATACATACGAAAATAATCTTACAGATCTATATAGAGATACCAATTCATATTATAGTACTCTCTTTTCATAGTATTTAGTGTTCTAAACCTCCATGAACTTGTTAAGGTGAAAAATTATTAACAAACCTGACCCTTTTAGTTATTTTAACCTTCACAACATTAACTACATCGAGTTTCGGACTAATGAACTTTCGGACTAGTGGGCCTTCGGACTAATGAACCTTCGAACTACACGGCCTTCGGACTAATGAACCTTCGGACTAGTGGGCCTTCGATTTAATGAACCTTCGGGCCACTGGGCAGACCCCAAGAAGGTCATTATTTTGAATGTCGGTGGAAAGAAGGTCGAAACATCTGTATATACTTTATTAGTAAAACCAGATGGTGGGCTTGAAAATTTGTCGGCCCAAGGGCATCCTATTTTATAAGTTAAATCTGATGGTCAGCTTGCAAAATTTTCCGGCCCAAAGGTATCAAGGCATACAGTGTATATGATGTACACTTATTTTCTGTATAGAAATTATGCTTACTAAACACTGGTATTGTTGTTTTATAAATATATATGTACATGTAAGAAATAACGGCACCATTACCATTGACTGTCACCCACTCTTCAAATGATAGCGAAGTTCGATTTGCGACACCTGCGACACCTTCGACTACTGGGCTAAAAGACATTTCGGGACATTTGTCATCTTGTGATGAGGTAATGTTACAACTCACAGTGTTGTGTGACTCTGAAGAGTAATATAAGAAAGAACTCTGTTATATATTAAATCATCAATATATCTATTTCTTACATGTTATAATTCCTTTTGATAATAGTGGCATTGATATCTATGTGTTGACAGTTTATACATTGTCAGTGCCTTGGAAGGACAAAGAACATATTAGGCCAATGACCCCATGCTTCACAAAATGATGTAGCCATTCTGAGGCCGAGGAAAAATATTATGGGGCCAAGATACTCCTTTTTTAAATTGACATACATAATTGCATGGAATTACTATCTGCTTATGTGAATGCTAATATATTAAATGCATCTTGGACAATAAAATTCATGTAAATTAAGCTAAAACAATAATGAGTTTGATTTGCTTTAATTACATAAAATAAATCACTGAACAGAGATAATACGTTTTTTCTGAGCATTCCATTTTTTCAAAACATCATGATAATCAAAATGTCTACTTTTATTCAACCGAACCCTTAGAAGGCGATCGGGTATTTTCGATGCCAAAGAAATTCTCTGTTAATGATAATGTTTTGCTAAGAAAACATTCGCTCACAGCTAGCGGTATGAAGGGGCAACGTGTGTGCAATCTGTGCAAGCTTAATGATTTTATCCAACGACCTTGTCAGCAAATACAATCTTCCTCCGAGTCACATGCTGACTGACGTTTTTCATACTAATTGTAAGACCATATTTAATTACCTAATTGTCTACGGACTTTTGCGGTTTTTATTTTCCCGATTACGACAAAGAGCACATAGCGGGTGTGACCGGTCAGCAGAGGATGCTCACTCCTCCTTGGCAACTGATCCTACCTATATCTTGGAGGTCCGTGTTGCTCTGCTTTGAATTTGTATTTCGTTTTATGAATTTTTGAGATGGTTGACGGTTTGTTATTGTCATTTTTTCACTTTATGGTGTCAACGTGTGTTGTAAGTAGTAGACTTGCATCTGGTCAGTTGGATATTTGGCAGACTTGACAATCTGCTTGGCCAACTTCCATTGGTTACTTACTTTCTCTGCACATGATACTCGCTGTGGTGTGGTAGACTTGTGAGACTGTAATTTGAAGAGAAGTAGAATGTTGTTTTAATATATATAATATTATATCTTTTTTTCACTGAATTTTGATTTTTTTATTTATTATAAAACAAATGATGAAATTAATAGATAATTTTAGAGAATGAAAATCAGAAATAGTTACTTTTGAATCCCCATAGTCGCCAAGAAGTTTATTTATTTCTTCAACACGATATGTTTTCATATTACTGAAATTAAAAGCACGCATGGACAGGACATAGAAGGCATCCAACGGGGACTTCTGTAGAAATCTAAAGTCAGACAGTTTTCTTCAAAAGCTTGTACTGTTTATCAACTTTTATTCACCAATAAATGCATATTTTACTTAAGTCAAAAATTGTTTTTGTGCAAAATAAGAAATTAGAAGTAATTTTACTTTAACTTATCAAAAGTGGAATGGCAAAATAACAAAAAATTACCTTTTCCTCATATTTGATACCAAACTATTTATAAATTGGTTTTTAAGTAACTGAAAATTGGCATCAGGAACTTTGTGAAGAATATGGCCCTTCAATTCAGGATGAATATCACCTTCTATAATATCTGAAGAAAACTGTTCAACGTGTGTGGCATGGAAAACTTTTCCTTTCTTGAAAGCCTCCAGTTCATTCAGACATGAGTCAATTGAAATCTAGCTCAACAAAAAATATAGTTTATATGAATAAAATTAATATTATTACTAGAAATACAATTTAATTTGTTCTTTATTTCAGTATCAATTGTAGTTGCAGAATATCTGATTTAGATCATGTACCTTTCCTCGAGAAACATCCGAGTCATCCTTCTTAAAGGTTAGACACAATCTCAAGACAATTGGATGAACATCCATAATTGTAATGGTGTTCTGCTTTTGTGCGAGACTGCATATCTGCATGCGGTGAAATAATAACAATAAGTTAGGGCGTACCAGATATCATATTACATATCACATTATTAATATATATTCTAATCATTGCATACGAGCCACCTGCATAATCATGATTGATGAATGTTGTTACAAGTCTCCACACATTATTGGTATTTCTAAACATAAATCAGAAAGCAGCTTAAAACATTATTCCTCAAAGTAAAGCAATTTAATAAAAAACCGCAATATGCCAGATGCCTTAACGGCAATATTATCTGTATGCAAGTCCGCGCTAATTAAATTGACACCCTTCAATAAATTGAGAACAATTTAATGCCTCAAATGTGCAGGAACTCCAGGACAATGTCGATGTTGATGACAGAGATTTAGCTGCCATTCTTGACAATCCCTAATATTTGGAAATCTACATGAACTGGAATCAGCATTCCTAATGTTAAAACACCTAAATCTGTATTTTCTTTCCATGGCTGCAACATTACAATACACAATAACTAAATTATTAGCATAACTTGCTGTGTTTATGAAAAAGTGCCTGCAAGAATCTTTTGGGTTTTTGATGGTACATGTTTTTAATTTTAATAAAATTTGCTGTTGAAGTTATTTGTTACAAAATATTATTACTGTCCCAAATAAGAAATTCAGATAAAAGACTGTCATCCCCCTAAACCCAACTCGACTAGTTTTGCGCATACATCTTCTATTTATACGTACGTATAATTGTAAAATAGATCTGTGCGTAGTTCCCAAATTGATGTATATGGTTTACTGCCAATCTGTAGAGGCACAAAAAAGTATGAAATTTAAAAACGCTAGTGTATACATATTTATTTGCATTTCTTTAACTAAAGTTGTCAAATATAAGGTAACTGCCTGATGATTGACGCGCCCAACACTTTCCTCCATGAAGTTAATTATTCAACCCGCGTTCTTAGTTACTTCGTTCATTTTCTTCGCAGAGGTTGATAAAACTTGGTTTACATACTTATTATAATAATATCTAGGACAGGTTCGATTTTGGGTACGATCGAGCAATTTTCGACAGTTATGCCCCTTGGACTTAGTAAAATCTACTTATTTGCCGTTTCCGTTCATTTTCTTCGCAGAGGTTGCATGTATTGAAATGAAATTTAGTATACAGATTTATCATAATAATCATATCTAGGTCAAGTTCGATTTTGATTGAGCAATGTTCGACAGAGTTATGCCCCTTTGACTTAGAAAAATTCCAATTTCCTTTTTTACGCATCAATTTAAGTTGAGGCAGTATTTATTTAGTTGTAGCTTATTCCAAAGAATTCACAACAGATACTGACAATAAATGTTACATAGATATTGCATTTTATTGAACTTCAACCGTTCAATGACGCACTTCTGCAAGTGTGCATGTGTTTTCAAACATGTACACAAACTTGAAATTTACAGCACAATCGTTCATTTTTGGACTGATCTGTGAATAATCTGTGATAAAGTCGCCATTTTACAGTTTTATATTTATAAACAAACCACACTTCTTCATTTTACGGAGCTGGTGACGATGTTTCAAAGATTTTCAGTACAGATTTATTATTAACAAATAAGTGAAGACATATGCTGTAAAACTTTTAATGGATTTTAGGCGTGTCAACCCAAATTTTCCCGTGGATCTTCATTTTGCAGCAAGCTTTTTGTGAGGAAAATCAGTCTGTTCAACTAATGCGATTTTTCACAAATGGTACGATATGAACGGTAATGTAATATATATTGTTCACCAAACAGTTTTTGACGAAATTCTTCACAATAAGCTGAATAACGTATGTTATTCGATGAGCGAATATGTGACTTTAATCTATACTGTACGGTTACATAGATGCACCCATCCCAGCTTTAAGAGAACTTTTTTTCACTTATATTATTTACTTATGTACGTAATCATCGCCCCGTTTGTTCTCACAAAACTCTGTATGTAATTTTTAACAAGTACAACTTTTCTTTCTCCGACATTTGTTTCCACGTGTTAGCATCATGTTCTCTACATGCATTTGATAAATGGGTGGGTGTATATAAATGCGCCAATCGGAATCTTTGGTCCGAATTGCAATTGAAATTCACACCGATTAGAAAGTGTCATCACTCAATGCAATGCAATATCCGCCGTAGCCTGTACTTATATATATGTTGGATTTGCGGTAAACAACAATTTGAGAGGATCGGAACGATACACATTGCATAGATATATACATTTATTAAGCACAAAAATTGCAATAACTCTAAAATTGAAATATACCTGCCCACAGTTAAGGATATAGATTTTCATACAGCACGGAGAAATTCACTATATTAGAGCTCAACCTCCGCCCCGGCCGGGGCTTGAACTCACGACCTATGGAACCCACTCTCCAAGCAGTGAGCGGCCACTGCTCTAACCACTCGGCCATATATATCTATACGTACATACAGCAATTGTCACTCCTCAGAGCATTTGTGTTGTCTTTTGCAGCTGTTGTGCACGGCTTTCCTTTACTTATGGCAAACCATTCTACTACGGCTACGATATCAGAGCCCTGTTATTGCAGACAGTACAGTTCTTCTTTAGATGACCTACAATAATTTTAAAAACGATCAAACTTCTAAATAAGTATACCCCACACAAAAGTTGTGATAGATTTGTTGTAATTTTTTTGATCCACCCAGTAAGTGTATCTCATCTTAAACCATTTCGTTAAATTTGGTATAATTGTAGGGATTTAGAACACAATATGTAGAATAATATGTATTTTGCCAAAAAAAAAATGTTTACATTAATTTTCTAGAAATTACATTATCTTACAAAACAAAAAAAAATGATTAGGTGCTGTTAAAGTATCTCCACTCTTTCTGTGACGTCATACATGGTTGCAAAATCCTAAATTCTTTAGAAATAATTATTATTATTGTGCATGCTGGATTTATACATTTAATGTGAATGTTGCCAGACATAAGTAATAAAGATTCATTTTGAAGATCAAACACACTAATGTATGTAAAGATAGGATATTTCAATAAACGTACAGCTTGAAAATAAATAATTTGCAAAGAATTCAAAAACTATACACGTAAATAAAAATTAAATCTCCTGCCAGACTCGAACTTGCGGGTCGACAGTCAGATGAATGGTATGACTAACCGACTGAGCTACAAAGTGAGACACTCTAATTGATCGATATTTTAAATAGAACAATGCGTTGAGTTCGGCATGTTGCGAAGCACTTCCGAAACAGTACAGGTCACGGGGGTTTGGAGATACCTTAAGATAAGGATAAATTTCTAATTTTTTATACATTTTGTGTATGCAAAAGGAAAATAATTCTTTTTGATGATTTGACATAAATAGATATGTACCTGCGAGTTTGACCAACTTTGTCTTTTTAGGAGTTTGATGTGGCTGCACAGGAATTGTGGGACAATCGAGCTCATTAAGATGTCGCAAAGCTAACCCTTCAATAACCTTCTGAAGGAACTGCAAACGACTCATCACTTCCTCAGAAATATTGGATTTATATAGAAATGGACATCAGTCGTTGACGAATGTGAAAAGCCATCTTTCCATACCTTCAGTGAATTGTTTGAGTTACTGTTACAGGAGAACTGCATGTCTGCTTCATCAACACCACCCAGGTTCTTGTCGTATGCTGATATTATTAAAGGAACAGCACGAAATAAGTCGGACGGAATTGCTGTGGATAAGAGGCGCACAGGACGTTTGCTCTCTATTCCCTTGTGGGCCGCAAGAGGTATACGTCCTGGGCGCATGAAAATATTGTTCCTTGGCAGTAAATTTGCTTCCTTGATAGTGGATGGAATTCTTCTATTAGATCTAATTGTGCCAGTGAGAAAAGTCCCCATACGCAACAAAGCCTTGGCCAGTTTAAAAGATGTGAAAAAACTATCACAAAAATATGGTATCAACGCCCCAAAAGTTCACTTTCCCTTAACAAATCCAACACAACCGAAGTTCCCTGGCAGTCTCCCGAAGTGACTGGCTGGAATTTTTTGTCGAGATAACAGGAAATCCTAACGATGTACCTCGTGGCGCTTTCTTCCAAAATCCAAAACTTTACTCCAAATTTCGAACGCTTCGACGGAATATATTGCAGCATTGCCGTCCTGCCTCTGGTCCATACTAATGTTTCATCAACGCAGAAGTCTTGTTGGGCTTGGTAATATCTCGTGAACAATGTGTTCGCATAATCAAGAAGATATTTGAACTTGCTGTCTGGTCTTTAAAAAGGTATAAAAAAAATCATAATATCATTTTCATTCATTTCCTAGATAGAATTGACAGAAGGACTTCATAATTGAAACAAAGATCAATTATAATACACTTAAATGTAATGCTATTATTTTTTTATCTTGTTTTTTTACCTCACGGTCAAATTAGGAAAAAATCCGAAATTTTGTCCAGACCGTAACTTCAAAGACCTCAAACGTTTGACAAAGATAGTGGATGTTAAAGCTGACATGAATTCATAGAAGCATTTAATCGTCATATTAGTGTCGATCGCTCCTCTACTGCCACTGGGGTATATATACCGGTTGAGAAAGTTAAGGTCGGTTGCTCTCCGATTGAGGCATTCAGGTTGCACGGACTTCTAACGGCATGCACTACACATTGTAGTATAATGTTTATAATAAAGAATAAAGGAAACAACAATCAGTAAAATACAAAAAATATTTATTCTTTGAAAGAATTTCTAAGGTATCCGTATTAATTTGCACAGATAGTGCTGCCTTACTTCGCATGCACATCGAACACATGTGTCGTTCATACATAGGCTGACTTCGACTGGGACTATAGTTAGTGGCCGAGTTACGTCAATAAATTCTAAAAATAGATATTTCATCACACTTACCCCCATACCAGCCGAATAGCAATAGTTCTTACCCGAGTAAACTGAACAATGGAGGAATCTTTTTCCCATTTATATATATTATATGAAACTATTATTGACGACGACTCAGGAGAGAATGTCAAACGATTATATGCCTTCATGAAGCATACTTTTTTGTTTTTATTACTGAGATCGAAATCAACTCCATTAAGAATATTGGGGTATGCGGAAAATACAGTTCCTGTGTTTTCAACAACATATTTCAAATTTCACTTTCGAATTAGCAAGGAAATGTTTGAAGTAATACTGCAGCAGATCGGCGGAGAGCTGCTACCATCACACGGCGGAGGATCAGATGAGACAGATCCGTCGAAACAAGTATTATAATTCTATGGCACTTTGCTAATCAGCAGTCTATGAGAGAAATCAGCCAAATTTTCGACCTATCGATGTTAACAGTACATGCTACATTGAAAAGAGTCAATAATGCTATTAACGGAAAATTATGGAATGTAAGTATGTGTAAATAAGACTACTATAACATATGCGGAACTGTTGAATTCATGAGAGGCAATTCTAAAACATTTGTATGTTATTTCAGGTTATACAGTGGCCTGATTATAATGAACAGAATGAAATTGCAAGAGAATTCCAACTTCGTTGTGGACTACCAGATATAGCTGGTGTATTAGATGGTACACATCTGTTTGGCTTCTTGCATCAATGGTGATACTGACTATATGAACAGAAAACATTTTCCATCAATGTAGCTTCAGGTTTGTAATATGATTGGTAAAATTAAATTTAGCTTTTAATATTTAGCACCTTAATTTGAATCTAAAGCACTTTTAACTATAATTTATTTTATCTCCTGAAATCTCTGGGTATACGAAAATAAAAAATTCTCGGTTGATTTGATAGGATGGAAATTTCCTAAGATATGTGTTATAGCATAAATAATGATATTGATATACTATTTTTCACAACTTTCAGATAGTGGTAGACCATGACATGTTAATCAGAAACATTTACACAGGATGACCTGGGTCAACCCACGACGCAAGGGTATTGAGGAATTCCAATTTATTTACTAACGCTACTACAGGAAACTACCTGGATGCCAATAAATACATCATTGCTGACAGTGCCTATCCACTTAAAATGTGGCTTATAACACCCTTCAAAGACAATGGAAGATTAAATGCTCAGCAGAGAAGGTTTAATAAGGTACTATCATAAGCGAGGCAAGTGGTGGAACGTAGCATTGGCCATCTTAAAAAAACGTTTAAGGCGTTTGACAGAGGTTACTATTCATCATCCAGAGGAAATTGTTAAAACAATCGTTTCTGGATGCATTCTACATAACCTGTGTATCCTTCATGAAGACAGTGTGGAAGATTTTGTGGAAATAAACGATGATCGCCATCCAAATCACTTTCCTAACATGTACATTGATGGACAAGATGGAATGCTTAGACGACAACAGCTTATGCAGGTGTTGCCATGAACTGAACTGTATTCATTGTTTTTGTTTAAGTGGTTGATAACATGAAAGCTTGTACTTGACATGTTTATTTTAATAATAACAAGAGGCCCATGGGCAACCTCAGTTCGATAACAAAATAAATAAAAAGAACATTGAATCAAAGTACTGAAAGTACTGATAGGCGGAAGCATGATTGCAAGTTGTCAATGTCATAGTGTTATTATAACTATTTTCTCCTTAAGAATTAGTTTGATAACAGAAAACACTATTCTAATATGTCAATTAAGGTATATACATGTAGTAAATGTGGAAATACTCAGTTACTGCACCAGATTAGTCTGGATCATGCCTTAAATAAAGATTAAATGAGAAAAGGAATTTAAACATCAAAACATTTATTTTGTTAAGTACATTCGTATACCAGTTGATACTGATATGCAAGCTGAAATTACAGGTATACATTTTCATTTATTATGCCGATTTATTAACAATGTTCATTTTGACATCAAAATGATGAAAGAATATTATAGTATTAGAATTTAGTAAACTGAACTTTTGAAACTGCAGTATTTTATTCATTACAATAATTTTTCACCAAAATACAGAAGTTACATTTGTACATCACTTGATTACAGTATTTTACACAATCAAGTAGTCTGTGTGTCATTTTGCTTACCTGAGAAGCAATAGTCATTGAGAAATCAGCTTTATAGAATAATACACAAAATATCTGGACAATGTGTAGTAAAAAGGTAATCAATAAAGAGATTTTGAAGTTTTCTTAATATATATTCTCAAGTTTAACAGTAACAGGATGATTTCAAAGTCATTTTATATGTGGAGAATTGCAGACCTCTAAATGATTCTCAGATTGCAGTTCATACATTGTGTTGACAAATGTTTAACACTTAGAAAGAATGTACGAGGGTTGTCCAAAAAGTTCGTGGACAATCGCGTTTTTGTCATTTTATATGGGTTTATATATAAATATTGCATATCTAAATCTTTGTCATAAAATTTCAAATCAAACTAAAGTGGTTTTGAATGTTTTGCATAGAAAGAAACTTAAGTTTTAATGTATCAAAGGGTCGCGGAAAGTACGCACGGCCCAGCGTAACAATTGTCCAAACTTTGTAATTGAGCTTTTTTATATGAATATTTCCAATTTTTATAAAACATTTCAAAACTTCATAATCTTTTATTGTGGTGTAGTCTGTATGGTGTACGTCATTTTTATACGTCGTATGAAGCTATTTTAAAACTAGCAGAGGACTTTTAAACGATATTACGGCAAGAACATGTGTTTAAAAACGCCTGAAAAAGCGACGTCATCTGACCGCACGGAACAGTGCGCCATCATAAAATTGTGTCGACTGAGGTAAAACACCGATAGAAACAAAACAAACGATGGAGGAAACAGGAAAAACATCGAAATAGTTCGAGTTTACTTACTTACAAGTGGCACAAGCGATATTTTGATGGAGTATGCGATTGTACCCTCTGACCAAACGATGAATGCGACATATTACTCCCAGGTAAACCCAGGACTACGACGTTATAGAAACGTCGTTATAAGTCAACGTTAGACTGGGCCGTGCGGCCTGTATAGGCAATGTGTATATAATGATAACTCCAATACAAAAATGTACATTGCTCTGATTTTTATACATATACATTATTATAATCTATATTAAAATAATATAACACTTTCCTGATAATGGCGCCGTTATTTTGAATAATATCACATGTGTTCACGAACTTTTTGGACAACTCTCGTATTTACTTACTGTACTGTACACCAAACATATTTTACAAAGATCAAACATATATGCAAATGTTGAGAATTACAATACAATGTAAAAGCCCAGTAATTTATGGATAG
>WFKH01003881.1:64166857-64184157 GCA_016163765.1 Magallana hongkongensis
CCCCCCCCCCCCCCCCTTGCAAACTGAAATAACTGTTCCCCCCTTCCCCTTGAAAAATTTTCTGGATCATATACGTATCCTTCCTTAGACTTTAAATAAAATGACGTTTTTTTTTTCTCTTAAAATAAAAAAAAACTTGCATTTATTTTTGCTTAAAATAAAAAAAAAAAACAACTTACATTTACACATTTCTCTATTGTCGAATGATCTATTAAAATTAAAATATAATTTGGGGTCTAAAAAGTTTTATAAACTGGTAAAAAATGTTTTACTTAAAAAAAATCACATTACACCTTGCATAATTGACAAAGGATCTATTGAAATATGATCAGAAGTCTTATTTTCTGCCTAATATTCAAGTTAAAATTAATAACAATAAATGATTAAAATTAAATGTTTATCCTCCACACCCCCATCAGATTCAGAGTCTTCTTAAATACATTCTTACATGTGTACAGTAGCAAATTTTAAATCAATTCTTGATTGGTATTTTTCTCTAGATGCATATTAAGATTTTGGAAATTGCTTTTTAATTTTTATTGATAAGATAAACAAAATTTTATACGTATTCGGGGCAATTGTAATCCTAAACAAAACAGGATCATCATTAGGCTAGGAATTACCCACATGGATCAAACACTACACTACATATGAATAGATAAAATACTTTATTATGTCCAGTTCTGGAAAGTCAGGGTGTCTCCAAGGTGGCAAAACCTTTATACAATTTGATGCGCACAAAGAGCAAGAATAAATATGGTTTAGGGATGGGGGATTTCAAAAGTTAAAAATTATGTCATCATTTCCTATATATTTCAGGGGGGGGGGTGTTAAAGACAACTCCTGGGGGTCATGTACTTACACCATTTGATGCATCATAATAATATTAGAAACAAGAATATACCGGTATATGGTTTAGTGGTGGGGATCTCATCAGTTTTCAAGATATTTGGTATTTTCCTGTTTCATTGGGTCAGAACAATCCCATAGGGTCATCAGGCCTACATTTTATTTGATGCATCATAATACATTAAGCAAAAAGACCCCTTCCTCCCTATTAAATTAAACTCAGATATGATAAGTCTCTACGTTTATTAACATGTAACACACAAATTTAATACAAAATGTCAATATGGGGTCAACTTAATAGTGTAAGTCTGACAAATGAAAAAAATTACTTTTGCAATCAAAATGACATAAACTGTACAAATGCGATAGAATAGGTAACAATGACGAGCTTATTTAGATATTAAAAGATGATTATACAGTATGCTGGCAATAGAGATCACTTATTTAGAAAGTGAAAGTAATACTTAATATGTATTAATATTGTGCGCGTACTACATCTATTATGCTTACCTATATTGGTCAACATCATAATGATAATCCAATTAGAGCACAACATGAATCCATTAATTAGCTGATCATCACAAACGAAACGTTTATGCATGTTAATTAATCCTATTCTGCACATGGAAAACGCATACCGTTATGTACACCACGTGAAACCCATCTAACCGAAGAGCTGGGTAAAACTAGTACCCGCTTATGCGACCTGTAGACCTGTGTTGTGTACGTAACTTCGGACAAAGATCATTTACTTGTAACATGCATGTATTTTCATGACTTTATTCTTTAAAACCCCTTGTACTATTTTATTAGATAAAAAACTATGTATAGCACACATTTCAGCTTTAAGGTGGTACAGGACACCTGCATATTGTGATGAACTCCCTAAACAAATCGTGTACCCTGCAGAAAAATCACGTAGAACAGTATACATGTAACAAGAAGAAGTTGGGCCACATTGCTAACTACAGTATCAGTTCTCAGAAAATGTTTTGAATTTTTATACATTAAAATCCATTACTTTTGAAACACTTAAGATCTCTCAGGGGAGTAAAGTGAGACTTGTTTCTTATTCGCGTACAGTCATTTTTGGTATTACGAATCTCTTTTTACAACTTGGTTGCAACATATGTGAAAACTCATGTTTATGATTGATTGTTTTGTATCAACAGAAAGGAGATCATGCCAGAAAACAGATTTGTGTCACAAAATATTTCTAAATCAAAAATAAGCTTATGAAAACAATATCTGTAAAACGCAATACCACTCACAAATTTTCAGACAGGACAAACACAACTCGCTCCCTCTCTTCGGGCATAAAAAATATCTTGTATCATTTAAGGATATTTATTCTATATATTTCTCATCTAATCTCGCATTTAGATATTTTCTCTGTCAAATGTACTATTAGCCTTTATATCCTCTGTTCTCGGGGCGCTTTTCTTTCCTCCCGCCCTTCTTCCAGGATCGTTTGCCATATTCTTTGCCTTGACGTCTGCCGTAACCTTTGCCATGACGTCTGCTGTACCATTTGCCGTATCGTTTACCGTGACGTCTCCGATATCTGTCTTGATTACGTTTTCGGGCAAATATGTAGTGATGTTTTCCATAGACTTGCGCTGAAATGAGAAGTAAAATATTATTATAATCTTCAATCTCTTTCTATTTAAACTAACTTTTCAAAATTAGCAGCTATATGAATTAATCTTAGAAACCCTGTAACTAAGTCTTAATGACCCTTTCAAATAAGTTGTCTCAATTTTAACTTATTTCATCTTAATTGCTTGATGCCATTCAGTTATTGACAGGATCAGCGCAGACTTCCAGGTACAGATAGGTTGACTGTGACAAAGAACAGGAGATTCGAGACAACATCGGAATAAGCAATCTGTGTGGTTTTTCCGGAAAAAAGAAACTGAAGCTTATTAATTTTTTTGAGAAATATTAAAACTAAAAAAATGTACGTCATTTTACATCTAAAAAATAATTTCAATTCTTAATGGGAATCACAGAATGCGCTTTGCAAACGTAGATGTAAACACAATACTCACTTTTCTTGCAGTAAAGTGACTTTCTCTTTTTCAACGGAATGGATTTCCATAATCTAACAAACTGGCAAGAGTTGGTTCTTAAAATGTTTCCACGTGAACTTCCTGCACAGAAATTGAATATCGTATGATAAAGATTTTTTATAAAATCGTAACTGCGTTATGGAGTTTCTTTCCTTTTACATGCTTCATTTGTTTAAAATATTTCTCCAATTTTGCATTAAATATAACTTTAAAATAATTTTACAAAAAAAGAAAAAAAAAATCATTTACCGGAAATGACATAGGTTGCTTTGGGTTTCAGGGAAACTCCACAAGCGGCGCTGGACACTGCTGATTTGATCGTCACAACTCGTCCCCGTTTCAACTTGGAATACTTCGCGCTCTATCGTTCAATCAATTGTAGAAAATTGTTATGTACAACTAAAACAACTCGATTTATCATTTTTCGTTTATATAAGTTTAAATAGCATATATATATATATATATATATATATATATATATATATATATATTTTAATTGTCATATATATTTGCTTTTGAGTCAAAAAATGTTGACGTTACATTGTTACACGACAGTTATATTTTTAAAGAAAAATCATACATTTTATTCACTTCAGTGTTGACAATTAGGTATAACATTTCCTTAAGATGCATGACAATTAAATGTATATCTTTTACTTACTATAAATACTCGTCTAACAGCTACCGTGTATATAAATTGGGCTGCTTGCGTCTTTCCTACTTTCTTGACTTTGAGTACACACCCAACAATAGCTGTAAAAATCATGAAATATACATCACGTAAATCCATACTTTTGCTAGACTTATATTTTCACCAAATACAAGCACTTTTTACGACATACAGTAATCTGATTGACATCCGTTAGGAGGCTGTGGTAAACAGGTACAGGCTTCAGAAATATATAGACTGACTGAAACCACACAAAGCAATAACAGGCACTTCATGGTTTCTGTCGTAACGCTAATCAATGGTCCGCAGATCTAGTCAGTGAGGGAATATATTTTCTTCTTACTTATAGCAAATATACGATCAAGGATAAATACCTTACGCACCTTTTTCTTGTAACGTTATACCTTAAACCTCCTAGAGGGATGTTAACATCTTAACCGACCTTCAACTAAGAATGCTTTGATTATGTTACTTAATCGATCTGCCACATAAGGGTTTACAACTGACTGAGAACAACAACCATAAGTTACTTTATAGTGTACATATACCATATGAGGTTTACCTTACCTTATAAAATGGTCGCAATATTTGTTTGAATTCGAATTTTCAACAAAATAGCATAAACTTGAATTGATATGGTATATTTCTGATAATTTTGAAACTCAGTCCCGATTTATTTGTCAAAAACTACAAAAATTCAAAGTAACCGTTTCTAGCAACTTCATTCTTTTACATATCCCTTCTCGGCTCTGCAAACGATATATAGCATCCTTCTTTGAGCAATTGCAAGCGAAGCAAACTGCAAATTAATGAGTTTAAAAACATCCATATGTATAGTGTTTAAGTACTAAAATCACTTCTCAAACTGGGTTTATTTTTCTTCTTTTTCACCTTTAGCCCTTCGCTGTTTGTATTCCCCTTTTAAATATTGCTATTCAAAGTTTCATCCTTATATCTTTAACTCATTTTGTCGACCTGTGTTAAAAGACACGCTAACCCTTGTCAAAGCTTTATTTCCAAATGCCATATTAAAGGCTTCTTTAAGTCTTCATTCAATAAGATCGCCCCCGTTTTAAGTTGCGGTCATTAACTTCCTTAAAGTGTTTATTTAAACATTTACATTTGTATATGCTGAATTGTCAGCTTCATTTTCTAACTATTCAAATTCGTTTAAGTAGCTTGCCAAAACGATTTAAGTGACTTGTTTCGGAAAAATCATCTTCAATTTTAATTCGAAAATCTACATGTATAAAACGCTTTTCTGCTACCGTCAGAATGCTTGTTATTTTTAGGTCAACTGAGTCACTTATGTCAGTCAGGTGACCTATTGCAATTGGTCTTCGTCCGTCGTCGTGCGTCTGTGCGTCGTCATTTTTTACTTCTTTTTGAAAACTACAATGCCAATTGTTACCATTTTTGGTATGAAGCATCTCTAGGATAAGAGAAATATAAATTGTGAAATTATGACCATACCAACCCCGGGGCCTCATTGGCGGGGCCAAATAAGCAAACAGGGCCAAATTTTCAAAAATTTTCTTCTTTACTCTCACACATGTTTGGAAAAAACTTTATGCATTATTATGATGTCCATGAAGTCCTCTTCATTGTTAAATTCAAGACCCCTGGGACAGGGGTTTAAAACCTAGGGTGGGGCCAATATGGCCATATAGTGAAAAAGTATTTAATCTTAGAAATTCTTCTTCTTTGATCCAAACCTATTTGAGAAAAACTAAATGCATGATTATGATGTCCTTGAAGCCCTCTACGTAAATTGTGAAATTCATGGCTCCTGGGTCAGGGGTTCAAGCCCTAGGGTTGGGTCAATATGGCCATATAGTTACAAGAGGCCCATGGGGCCACATCACTCACCTGAGCAACAATGGCTTTATATGGGTGTTCAAGGGATATTGTGCCATATGGCCCCTCGGTAGAATAACAAAAAAGAATACCGTAAAGTATCCAAATTTTACACTTATTTTTGCATACACTTAATCTTTGACAGTGTACCTTTATGAAATAGAATTTTTACCGAAAACAAAATCCTATGCAAGATATAAAATATATAAAACTAATTTTTTGGTAGCGGTACAGTTAACTTCCAATTCCCTTTATTTTAGTTCTCACACCACACACACACTTTATAAAGCGATCAAAATATATGAGAGCATATAGGTACATTTTCTTCTTCAACTACTTACAAGTTATTGTATTTTATTTTTAAAAAATTCCTATATGTGAAAGAAGAAAATTGTTCCTCAATGCGCTCAAATTAAAAACATTCAAAAATTTAATTGCCCTTCCGCATTATAAACGAGTGTTGTTTACCTGGCGTGAACTCGTGTGATGTTTTTTATAACCTTACTCACTTGATCGATGAATACACTCGAATGAAAAATGTTGTCATGTGATATGTTAAAGAACTATTATAATCAATGCATAGGCGTCGGAACGGGGGGTGGGGTGGGGGGCTAAGCCCCCCCCCCTCCCTCCCCACTTTTTTTTGCAAAGTTAGACATAGCCGTACTCAAAATCCTTTTTTTTTTGCTTGTCAAGATTTCTGCAATGTATTGACAGGCATATCACTCTATTTTACTAAGGCCCACCCATTATATTCATCTTTATTCAAAAACAACAAAAGGTTACAAACTAAGATGATTTTCCGCTGTAATATTTTCTTAAGAGCGATAATACATTTATCCCCGTAACAGTAATGTGTCATAACTATGGAAACTGTTTTAAAGAGATCGTTTATATTTAATTGTGTCTGAAAAACCATCAAAGTTGGTGTAGATTTCATATAATTCATCGTATAAGGAGGGGGCCCCCAGAAAGTAGTTACAGCATATCTTCCTTTTAATTTTTCTGTATAAGTATTTAACGTTTAGCGAGACATTTCTAGTGATCAATCAAAATTTCAGCGTCGATTGTAGAATTATAAGCAAGATACAGAGCTCACAATTCTGCTAGGTTTGAGTCCATTTTTTTTCATAAGAGTTTATTACATTCAACTTAAGATTTTTAAACTTGGTATTTCCTATTCAGTATTTAAAATGTAAAAGAACAAAAGCATGGCCTTAGCTCTTGTTAACGATTACAGTTAATTAATTTGATCATAAGGAAAGTTTTCGTTATTATTTTTCAAAGCTTGACCAGAATTTAATACATTACATTTGAAGCACGTATTTATCTTTTTTAAGTCCTTAAATAGAAATATAGAATACTATTTTTTTTAATTTGTATACCTGTTTAAACACAATCTGAGGATAACTTCGGAGTTATTCCGAACATCAGATTGCGTTCACCGTTTACATTGCGCTCGCATTCTGCGTGCGCTCACCGTTTACCAAATTCCGTTCAGCTTTCATACACCGTTCTTTCAGCGTTTGCTTATCGTTCAGGTTGGAAAGTAGAACGTTTCAGGGATGGTACTTAAGTTATAAATTAGGCATTATTTGCAAGCGCAAGGATTATAAAATCAAACTCCTAGCTTTCAATCCTTCTACATAGATTGAGGTACGGTTAGCTGAATAGTGTGTTTCAAAATACTTTAGTCTTAAAACTTTATCTAAAATGAAAAGAACCACTCAAAATCAGTATATACATTTTATTACAATATTGTAGTTGCATTAAACAATTCCCCATGCAGTTATGGGTTTTTTAACACGCCTACTTTATCAAACTCATTGTGAGTAGATCTAGAGAATTTTCAAGAGCAGTACTTTAATAATCTATTGTATGAACATTTTCTTTCTTTTCGTCTATGCAGAACTTAACTCACAGCTAAAAATCTTATAACCTGTTATAGTAAAAACACATACAGCTTAATACACCATCACTTATAAATCATTGAATATGCCTTGATCATTTATACTTCTACACAATATCATTTTACATGAACATAATATCCTCACTTAAATCAGTTCTTTAGGTTGTTAAGGTATTCATAATTTAATCAAATTTCTTCCTCTTAACGCTATACAACATAGAAAAATCAGGGAACTTATAAATGCTATTTCCTGTTAGATAAGAGAATTATCTTATAATTCTTATTTTATCAAGTTTCCAGGACATAATTAATTTCCTCGAAAAAGTGCAAATCACATTAAACGCCTGTAATGAAAAATTTTGAAAAATCTCGAAGTATCAACTGTTTCCTTATGTCACTATCATTAAAAATCATGTTAAAAATCTTTTGTAATTTGACAATATTTATATATTAACAATTTAATATTTTTTTTTATCAAAAACACCGGGTCTGTCCATCGTTATTTACTGTAGTTTTTTTAAAAAATAAAACTATATCATATATATTTTCTTTCTTAAAAATTACTATAGTAATACAACACTAAGGAAAACATTTTACAAACATAGGCTATCTTATCATTGAAAGTGGATATACATACACATTTATTTGATTATGCTCTTCTCAAATTGATTTGATTATATTTGGTAAGAATAAATTTCTCCTAATTTAATTACAAATTTACAAATAGTTACTTTCTGCTTATAAAGATTACATTAAAGCAATCAGTGAAAAAGCATACATTGAAAAATAATTCAGTCATATAAAACCGAACCCGGTGCGAAGGTGTCCGAATCCTTCCTAATTTTCAATTTAATTTTTAGTATTTTTGCCTCTTTCCCATCTGTTTAGCTCACCTGAGCTGAAAATTAAAGTGAGCTTTTCGATCACCTTTTGTCCATCGATTGTCTTTATAATAACATTTTGAACTGTTTATGAACCACATGGACAATTTTAACAAAACTAGGCAAAAAATATTCTTGGAGTGAATGGAATTCAAGTTTTTCTTGGGATTTTTGTGGGTTTTTTTTTTAAAGAACGAAGGGGCATCATGTACTCTTGCAATGGGGAGATAATTAACAATTATTTCTTTAAAAAAAAGTTGGCATTAAAAAAAGTTGAAACTAAAGTGTAGATTTTATTTTAGTTCAAATCATGATATCCGGGGATAGAATTAGACCGCAATAAAAAAAATTTACATACGATTTCATACACGCATATAGGAAAAATTTTTCCATTAACTTTATCATTTGTGTGTTAATATGCGAGCATCGTGATAAAGTGTAAATATTTCTTAATTGATCAAACTGAAACATCCCCTCTGGTGCCCAAATGGTGCTAATAATTAATAAAAGAATATGTTTAGCCAAATCTACCCAAAAAATAATTAAATAAGATATACTATACAAAACTGCACAGTTATTTTTGTATTAGACATTTTAAATCTGCCTTGATCAAAGTTATGGCCATTTTTGCTCAGGCAAGCGATGTGGTATTTTGAATTGGTTTAATTTCTAATTGAAAATAGAAACGACTAACTGTGCGACATTTTTTCGGAATCTGGAATCGAAATATCCATAGATAAACGGGTTTACCACAAAGTTCAACACAAAAAGCCCTCGAATGATTACAAATACTTGGGTTTCCTCGTACGTTAAGTGATTCCAAAACGCCTTATTCTTTGTTTCCAGCAAAACAAATATCCAAGGTGGTAAAAAGCAAAGAAAACTGACCAACGAAATTGACATAAACATCATTGAATAATGTTTTCCGGAACGAGTTTTGGCTTTCTTTGCATGTATGTTTTTCTGATCTTGTGCGTTACTAGCAAATTCATCCATTTGAAGCTCTATTTCTGTTGTATTATCAGTTGTTCTTGTAGTTTTGGTAGCATTGCCGGTAATTTCAAAATTAGTCGTCCGTGACACAGTTTCTATTTTGTACATTTTTCTTGATGGTTTTAATTTCGTTACTAGAGTGTACGCAACAAAGCCATACAAAATGGACATGCAAATTACAGAGGTTAGCTCTGCAGTTATGAGAATTCCGAGATGAGTCTCTCCAATTTGTTCAGTATCAGGTACAGGACCACATCTATAACCCGTGATGTTTGTCACTGGATGAAGAACCTCAATTTTTTCGGTCAGGAAGATAGTTGGGAATGCGAAAGCTATTGAAAAAGTAAACACTAATGCTACAACTTTCCGCTTAAAGTGTAATGTCATTTGAAACCCAAATGGGCGACAGATTTTCTGATATCTTTGTACTGATATTACCAACAAGAGAAATACGGAAGCGACAATAAACCCACAAGCCATTACATTCAAGCTTTTACAAATTGCAGAATTTGGATATTTGTACGGTAGGTTATTGTTTATTAAAATTAAGGTTGTTGAAACAAGACAACCCAGAAGATCCACACCAGCAAGAAACGGTATAAAGTACCTGTCATCATTTTTCGATTTCATTCTGGTGGTATAAATGACGATAACCATCATATTTCCACTGAATCCTAAGACTAAAAACAGTGACTGCAAAATAGTGCTCACTAAATACCTCCTGGCATATTCACTGTTCCAGTCCTCAACGTCAAATGTAGCGTTTTTTATTTCGACCATATTGTCCTACTGCGAGATGCTATCTAGAGATCTACTGTACTGTCCCTCACAAGCACGACAACTAGCATTGTTAATATTAAGATATTGGTTTCAATCTTTTGACACGGTTTAAAAGGAGAAGAGAAACAACCATCTCCGTCGCAAACGGTCATATGTCAAAGGTAAGCATTTTTATTTCACTTTAATACAACTGAATTCGATATGTAAATCACGAACAAAGTAGTCATTTGAGCATCAGGAAATTATTTTATTTCAAAGGTTATTTTAGGAAAGAGAACGATACGACTTGATATATATTTTTTAATTTTAAATAATTTATTCAACCGTGTTTAAAGCTTTAATATTCAACATACATTTTTATGGTAATATGCAATTTTACGCCAGTTAACAAATTACACATGTTTATGGATCAGAAATGTACAAGAAAGTTGTGAGCCAATGCTCACTAGTGATACCCCCGCTTTGATGTAAAAACACAAAATAAGCAAAGTTGACATTTAACAGGAACATTGATTTTTCCAAAAAAAAATTCTACTATATGTCAAATCTAAACAACGAGTGCGTTAAAGTTTCAAGCATCTGCGATGAATAGATGCTGAGAAATCTTTGACGAAAATTTAGGCCAAAATTAAACAAAGTCGTCATTTAACATGAAGTTGACGTCTGATTGGTACAAAATGAATTCCACAATATGGCACACCTAAACAAAGGTTGTATTAAAAATTTCAAGCATCTGCGATAAATAGTTGCTGAGAAAAATACGACAGAAATTTGTTACGGACACACAGACAGACAAGGCTAAAACAGTATACCCACCCCTCCTTCGGAGCGGGGGTCTGATTATTGTATTTTGAAAGTTGAATTTAGTGACATTGGGAAAATTTTTTCTAACGCCCGATTTAGACATAACAATGAAGATTCTTGTTATTGTGAGCAATGGTGTATGTCATAGCACATGTGACAAATCAACCACCTTTAAGTAATTGGTTATACTAGCTAATGCTTTTAACGACTCTTCAATGTTTATTATAATAAAAGCTGGCATGTCTTTCTTTCTTTTTTGAAACTTAATTTACATCGTCCCAATTAATATTGATTTTTCTAAACTGATTAGATTACAGCCATTCCTCAGACAAAGATAAAATGATGTGTTTCTAATACTTCTGCAAGGCGGGAGCTTTTGATCGGTTTACTGCAGGTCTTAAATCTACATACCTTTAAAAAAATTGTAATTTTATTATTTTTTTTTAATTATACGTGTAATCACGAGAAGAAATGACACACAAGTCCAACTTTTATGACTTCATTTTTACCCTAATAAATCACTATAATCCAGGAGCTTCAGGGTGCCCGCTGGAGGCCTCAAAGGGGCCCCAGACCCTGCTTACAACTGGCGCCCCCTCAAACTTCAAAACCTGGATCCGCCCCTGTTCAAGAGACAGTCTGATGCAATTAAGTAATAAATTAGGTAGTTAATCTAAAGTATTATTTGTCTTCAATGAAAAAGTATTGCAAGGAAAATTAAAATGTTTGTCACTACGATGAATCAATCAAGGTTACTGCATACCCTTTGATCAAAGGCATGAGGTAGATTGGATATAATTCTGCTACGACCTTCACATTTGACCTTGAAACTTGGTTTAAGGTCACTTCATACCCTTTACTCAAAAGCTTTGTTTATGTGAAGTATGAGCCAAATAGGGCTAGGTGGAGAGTATATACCGTAAATCTGGAAATTTTTACCGTAGATAAATTTTTAGCAAATTTGCGCGTGCTCTGCATTCGCCAAAATTTTTTTCCTAAAATTTAATCAACAATAAAAAAAAGTAAATAAAAATTTTGCCGAAGGCTGGTCTCTACTCCTTACTATATGAACAGATGTCCGTAAGTAGTAGTCATTTCAAAAATCTGTTTATACAACCAGGTAATAACCCCCTAGCTATAACCAGCGTGGGGAGAAGGGCTTCACTCAAAACGGTATCTTTGATTGACTGGCAGCCTCCTGTCTATTTTAAGCGTACATGTATACTGATTACACTGCATGCATGCGTGATTTATTCATGCATATGATATGTACCAGCGTCACGCAGAATGTAGCATTATTATTATTTTTCACCCCATTCACAGTGTACCGGCGGGACACCAAAATTCACGGAATATGAACATTTGTACAGTATATTTTGAATTTCTCGCTGAATGCCGCCATTTTCCTCTCATTCTCGCTCGCTCGACACAGGAAAAAACATCACCTGTGTTTGACACGTGACCCCCCGATATACGAAATGTACTTGTGTAGTGTACACAAACCGTCGCATGTGAAGGTGTGATCTGCTAATTGGGATAATTATCTCGCTATAAATCCGTATTAAGATAGCCCTTTAGGTAGTTTTGTTGCATTTGCTGCTGTTATTGTATATATCGGTAATTTGAACAAGATGTAAATTGCAGACATCAACTCTCACATGATACTTAGTCTAGATGAAGTTGGTAAACATTTACGACTCGTGAGAAAATTAGAGGCGGCGGTAATATACGATATCTGAAGGTTAGCATACATGCATTGTGCATGTCAATATGTATGACATTTAATATTTGAGTGCTTTTTATTTTTAGCGCCGATGACAATTCGCAAAAATTTATAACGTAAAAATTAATCTATAGCTTTATGACTCGGATTCGCAAAAATTAATCGACGTAAAAATTTCCAGATTTACGGTATGCTCTGAAAAAGAATTGTTTTTGCATGGTCCGATATGACCTTAACCCTTGACCTACAAACTTCATTCGAGGTCACTGCACACCCTTTGACCATAGACACTCTGTGAGTGAGGTTTGAGCCAAATTAGACCAACGGGAGAGAAGATATGCTTCGGACAACCACTTTTAGTCTTTACCCAAAGGCAATTTTGTGGGTGAAGTATGAGCCACATTGGGCCAAGGGGAGAGCGGGGCTCTTATTAAATCATACTCCTTCTGGCAAAGAAAATGAACAACGTGGAGTCAAAATTATCAATTCTGTGGAAACTCATCTGATTTCTCTACATCAGACTAATTTCCATGATGTAGTATAATGAAAATCCGTGGATTCAATGGTGTTTTGTATAGAAAACCAATTTTAGTCACGCTATCAATTGTTAGCATCATTATATAGTTTCATGTAATACCGAAAGTACAACATTCTTTTTAAAAGCAGGATAAATCGCGTAAATTTTGTTGCTTTCCGAAAGAGCAAAGAATGAGTTAACTTTAATACTTGTACTTCCAAAAGAAATGCATACGCATGTAAAGAAAAAAAAACATAATTTGAATAATGCTGTAACTGTATAAATGTGTGGATCTCAAGACGAATCATCAAAATAATGTTCTGTAGTACTAAACATGTAATTAAAGATTTACATGAAGCTGTCACTGTGTAGTTTACAAAGTAGTGCAAGGCGTGATGTGTGCGCCGTGGCAACGCACTTTGAAAAATTACGCACTTTGAAAAATATTTTCAAAGTGCGTTAAATTTGGGATCAAATCAACCCACCTCGAAAATTTTTTTTTCAAAGTGCGTTATAAAGGTACATGAACATTTTTTTATAATCGAGACACTAAGCGCACTTTTAATAATATGTATAAATGATTCGATTTTTAATTAGTTGACAGTATGATAAATCGTTAACACTAATGAATATGATTTACCGTCTTTGAGAACAGGGAGGAGGCAACCACAGATACAGTTTAATTACCAGTACATCATTCAAATTGATTACAGGCAGAAGGTTCCCTACCACTCATCTTTTCTTCCCATACATATGGTATTCCTCAAACTTGAGTAAACGTAAATCAACTGGAAAAGAATTAAGCTTTGCTGTAAATAAAGTACAGTGATATTGAAAACGAGCTAGCCAAAAATAGTTCCTCTTATGGTAATTTAAAAAATCTGAAGGTGTGTAAACATAAACCCTCTTCTCAATTTTTTCTTGCACTGATATTCTAAAAGATCATATGTGTTTGATATACATAATAAACGTATATATTTTTCGCATCATATTTTTTCATAAGCACATAAAATTTAAGCCATTTGATATTTGTTATTCATTGATCATCAAAATATAAACCATTTTCGTATTATTTCGTATCAAATAAGAGTTCCTGTTAAAAGAAGTAAATTTGGTGCATACTTATTCACAAGGTTAACAGATGGATGAAAGGAAGGACGGCTGCTAAGCAATGCAGTTTATGTCTTATTTGGATAACACAAATCCCACGAGTTCTTCTTAAGGAGGCTGGTGTTTTAAATTTGGGTATTTTCCTATATTTTTATATGGAGCTGTTCTTCTTAAGGAGATCAATACGGTCTCAAAATGGCCACGACCATCGAGCCTTCTTAATGTGTGAATTGTTGAACTAAGTGAAATTATGAGAAAATGTTTTGATCGAGAAAATGTTTATCAAGTTAGCTAATAATCCCTTGAATTCTCTTTTTCTTCAATATATCCGATTGAGTAAACAAGGTAAGAAAATAAGACTTGGTATTGATTGTATTGATAAATATCAAGTATTTTGACCAAAACTCTGCACAATTTTATTTTTCAAAGTGCGTAAACATCGACGATATCAACGCACTTTGAAATATTTTTTTTTTTCAAAGTTCGTTGACTTAAAGCTGACATGAATTCATTAATACGCATTATTCCCATTTTATCTCCGACAACCGCCATATTAGTTTTAGATTTCTATTGTTATGCTCATCGCTTAACGCCCCCTATATAAGGCCGAGAGCACTTTTCATGCTTCACCGTATTCAGGTTTTTTAGAAACGCGTATTGAAGAAAATATTTTTGGTTTTTACATAATATGAAGACTTTACATAAAGACATAAATTAACAAAAAAGCTAATACATTGACCATTAATAAGAGAGAAAACTCGGTTTTAGTGATTTTTTACACAAATCTATTTATAGAATGAGCGCTTGAAAAAGTTAATAAAAATGTAATTTGATTGAAAAAATCATATTTTAAAACACATTCAGAAACCCAAGTATCTTATTATTATTTCACATTAGTTGAAAAATCCAGCATTTATGTTATTGCTTTAAAAATGTTAAATAAGCTCATAAATCTACAATAATTCTGAATTACAAAAACATGTGATATTCTCTATGCCAATGTTCCGCCAAAAATATAGTTCTTGTTAGATTCCGAACTTTGAAAACTGTATCTATGCCAAGTTGTATAATAGTAAGAAAGAAAGAAAAATATAATCTTTTAAATTTCCTTTCCTCTCAATTTAATGAACACGTAATCAAATGTATTACTTTTTATATTTGGACAAGTCGAAAACCAGACAAGACTCCTTCCTTAATTACATCATACTCTCTCGTTGCTTTACATTCTATTTTATATCATGTCGTTTAGCAAGGAAGTATTTTCTATATAATTATTGTTAAATTATATGTTCCTTAAAGCATTGTTTGTGTGTTTATTTATGTACATTAATGTACATTAATTGATTGTCTATTATTTTTTGCGTGTTAAGCTTATATTCCGATCACACAACCTAACCATTTACATGGTGTTCTGATAGGGCCACTGCAAAAGCCCTACCTTGTGGCTGCCACAAGCCATTGCGCTGATACAACAATATACAACAAGGTACACAACATCTCGTGACGCTAAAACCACGATACACAACAAATCATAACGTAAACACCACACAACATGTCGTCGTGCTGATACAACTTCACACAATACGCCATCTTGCTGTTACACAACACACCGTTGCGCAAAAGCACGTTATACACAATTCGCCGCCATCGCCCTACCTATCCATGTCGAATTTTAGCGCGATGTCGTGTTAATCGACGGCGCATTTTGTGAAATTGTGTTAAAGCAACACAGCGTGTTGTGTGAAGTTGTGTTAGAGCTACTGTGCGTTGTGCAAGTGTTTGTGCTAGCGCGACGGCGAGTTGGGCGAAGTTGGGTTATGTGTTCTGGGAAGTTGTATCGGCGCAAAGGCGTGCTGTGTAAAGATCTGTTATCGTACTTGCATGTTAAATGACAAAGTAATGGCATGCATCGAGGCTTTTCCTAAAGTGCTGTTGAGCTTTTGCAAATGGCCAATCCAGACATTATATATTTATGGAGTCAAATTATAAAAGACACAATTTACGGGTCGCCATAAAAACATGATGCAATCAAACAGGGTTAACAATTTCATACTCTGCAAAAATTGATAATGTATTAAAAATATCAAAAGAGAAGAGTTTCAATGTCTTTCCAGCAATTTAAACAATTGCGATCAAAAATTGATCTAAAAATCATGTCTGAGTTGGGCAAGACGAAGCAATAAAACAGAATACATTTTCAAAACGAAACAGCATAATTTTTAATCCCAACATACACAGCATATTGACGTTATAAAGAGCAGCACGGCTATCTTGCTCTGGTTGAGGAATGTCCTCTTGTTTCTCAGAAAAGGTAGTCCAATAAACTTTGTCTATCGAATGTTTCCTCTTTGTATTCTTCATTATTTTTTGAAAATGTGTCACTGTGGCCTCTTCAATCCAGAAAAAAGTAATAAGATGCACGGTGCTATCCCTATCACAGCTAACCGTGTCAATGCTTGTTATGACCTGAGAGTGTGTCACGATATTGACCCAAGGCCATATGGATAAGTTCTAGGTCACTGGATGGAAAAGTGCATAGTTTGTGTACTGTCCATATCTTTCTTGAGAAACATTGGAAGTTCTTAATTCACACAAAGATTGCTTATGACATGAGAGTGTGTCGTGATCTTGATCAAGATCATTTGTGCAAGTTCAAGGTCATTGTAAAAAAAAATCCATAATTCCTGTCAAGCCTTATCTTGTTATAGAGAATAAATAGAAGCAAACATTTTGACAAGTTTTTCTTTGAATATGTTTTAAGCGGGGTCTCATTTGTGATCATTCCCACAGTATCTCTAGTCTCTTTTAAATAATGCATTAACCTTTATATTTGATGTTAGTATTCTCCTGGATTGGGAAAAGTGTGTAATTTGAAAATTAATATTTTCAACACGTCCGAGCTACAAGGCGATGTTACTCTACAAAGGTGAGACCTCTACAGCGGAATACTTTGAGCTATTAAGAGGTCAGCTGCTTCTATAGTGGCTGTAGGAATAACGGCGCTGAAAGAGAATTTTTGGATATTTGCATAGTAATTCTACAAATTCTAGCACTGTAGTTCTTGAGAGGAAGATGTTTTTTTTAGCATTTTCCCAATATAATTCTATTTTAAACTTAGAACCCTTTTTTGGACTT
>WFKH01003881.1:64187907-64208637 GCA_016163765.1 Magallana hongkongensis
TTTCCCAATATAATTCTATTTTAAACTTAGAACCCTTTTTTGGACTTTAGTTTTGGTGCGAGGGTAACTGATTTTTTTTCAACTTATAGAATATTCACTATCTGAGGATGCTTGCATAGTAGTATCACAAATTGTAGCATTGTAGAAGATTTTTAAACATTTTCCCTATACATTTCTATGTTGAATTTTAGAATGATGCTTTGTACCAATTTTGTTTAACTCTGGCCCTGTGGCTCTAGAGAAGAACATAATATGAAAAGTTTACAGACAGACGGACGACGGACAACAGGTGATCTTCGTTTCAGGTGAGCTAAAAAAGGGGGGCAGAAAAAGCCTGTCTTAAAATGTTTTTAACATCCAGTCTGTTTATTGGGTTCTATGTAACCTGGTATATAAAAATGGGGATGAATTTACTCAAATACATATTAGGATATTCTGGGAATTAATTCACCGATAACTTCAAAAATGAATAGGGCTTTATTATATCTATGCAAAGATTTATGATTGTAAGTTGGTTTTTGTTCTTCATTTAGACTACCTTGACTACCAAACTTTATACGTTAACACACAAACAAACTCACGTTTACACAGTCAATAATGCCATATTTGCTCCGCAACAAGTTGTGCAAGGGGATATCTGAAAACACCAGTACTATGACACCTTACGTCCATTATCAAATATATAGAGGAAATTTTATAGTAACGGAAAAGGCATAGTACTATTATTACCTTCTTTCGTAAAATTCAGTTCCTCTTACTCGATCAACCTGTGCGTGCACAGATTAATTTCAGTATTTACAATGTTTTCATTATCTCATTTTTCTCCGACCATTTCAAACAACTTTCTTCTCTGTTTTTTCATATTTCTTTTTACTCAGCAGAGCTATCCTTTATATCTTAAAAGAAAATCCCTGTCCAGACTACGTTTTCTTTATATTATTGCTTTTTGAATCGCGTCTATTACTGCAGACCTGTTCGTGTAAATCCCACTGTTGTGGCATATATAACTTTTAACTTCTTCCTTGACAACCCAACGCTTTCTTTTGTTTCTTCCCCGGAATTAAAAAAAACAACTAACGAAGTATGTTGTTTTCTAATGATATATTCTCCAAAGTTTCCAAATTTTGAGATCGAAACTTTTCTGATAACATTTTTTCATAGCGCTGCTTTTCCCCTGTATGGATATAGTGTACAGGTATAATAATCGACGTCTTTACCTTTCATGCGATCGTATTTAATGCTTATTATTCGCGCAACTTGTTGCGAAGGGGATATAGCATCACTGTTGTGCGTGTGTCAGTATGTATGTATGTATGTATGAGTGTAAGTGTGTCAACTTCAGCTTATGGGCAAGATTTAAAGAAATCCCTCGGACGATTTTTTATCAAACTTAGTACACTTCTATGGCATAGTAAACGGACAAACCCTATTAATTTTCATGTAAATTGGTTAAATATTTACTAACATATCGCTTAAATAACAACAATTAAAACAGGAATTTTATGTACAACTTGACAACACTAACTTCCGATTCACTAATGTGAACCAAGCGGGCAGAAGAATAAATTCATCCCATTTTCATCGAAACAAGGAGCACTTCCGGGCAAAATATCGCATAACTAAGAGTGGGACTAGTCCAAGATTTAGAAGAGACTTTGACGAACATCGCCAACGTTAATTTTATCACCGGAAAATCGTTTCATATAAATAGGTGCAGATCTGTTAATTCGGGTTGACATACGACATGCCAACTTAATTTTTTTTTATCAGAGCAGACTACAGATCGCTAGATCTTCAGCTACGTTTCATTTATATGAAATATAAATTTGCTTACATGAAACGTTTATGCTTAATGTATGTCACTAAATGAACCTAAATTACTAAAATTTAAAGCTTATGTGTTGTGTTTCTGCTAGGAATAGGGGAACTGTACAACTACGTAAATGTACCCCTGTCCCCAATCTATACACCAAAGGGCTTGGGAATAGGAATTAAAGAGGTATTATGTATTATGAATTCCAAGTGGTTTTAAGAAGATTGTGAAAGAGGTATTATGTATTATGAATTCCAAGTGGTTTTAAGAAGATTGTGTAATATTTTACTCAGATCTTAGTTATATGTATATATGCAAAATATGTGCCCTAATATTTCACATAACAATTTGGTATCTTCAAATACATGTATATTCCTAAATAATCCATTTTTTCCCACCAATATATCTTGTCGCGAGGGAATGCTTTGCTTAGCGGTGCCGTTGTCTTATGTTTCACGAATTTAAGATGAAGTAAATGCGAAACCTTTACTCGTTTGCAATAATAACAGTTCTTCTTAACGAATCGATATTTTTCATAATTTTTCAAGTAAGTGCTTGTGGATAAAAAGTTCGAACATTAGCAATTAGTATCTTCAGCTATGCATTAAGATGGTTTTTAAGATTCATCTTCTACTTGGTGTATAATGTTATCGAGCAGGATCCGGTTGTACGAACGTTAGCATACAATTAAAGTATACCATTGAGGGAGTCAGCAAGATTCCAGTTCCCCGAGAGCAAGTCTATTTCCCGAGGTGAACCCGAGAGAAATGGGCTTGCTTGAGGGGAACTGGAATCTTGCTGACTCCCTCAATGGTAAACTTTAACTGTTCTATTTTACCGATACAAACAACCAATCAGAAAAAGTTCAAATTAATATAATTCTTCGTGTATCCAACAAGTTATAACGTCAAACTAAATAAAATTAAATTGCACGCATGTCGTATTATGGGCAAGTTATGTTATTCGATAAAGTTGAGTAAGTATAGCCAATCAAAAAAAACGTTGCAACTATAATTAAATCATACAGTTAGGAATATTTATGATTTTATTCGGAATAATTTCGGAACTTTCCCTTTGGTTAACAGAATTTACTAAGTGTTCCAAATAGGTGTGTATCAGTTCATCGAACTGATGCACGTTTTATTTTGCAGGGAATCATCTGTTTACGGCGATTTTCAGGGAATCAGCGAAATATATCGAATTACTCTTATATAGTAAAAAATAATAGAGGTATAATAATTAAACTTAACTACCCGTTAGCTTGAGTTAGCGTGACGTTTACATTAACGGCAAATTAAACCGATTACACGAACGTTAATTAACAGTTAAAGCTTTGTTTACCATCAAATTTAACTTACAGGTTTAACTGAGGTTACCTAGGTACATTATGTATTTAATTAAACATCAAAATCAAAATTGCGGATCTGTTGTTATTTGGGAACGTGTTTGTGAAGAGAAAAAAGAACATACAGAGAAAAAAAAAGAAATGAGCGACACGCAAATCCGATCCCGATTTCGACGAAATTCGATTAATGTATATTTGCGGACATGGTGCGTAATGATCTGCAAAGAGCAACAAAACGAAGTCAGTCCATATCGGTGGAAAACTGGAAATGCAGGTATTTGCTCTCAGAATACACATTAATAAATTAAAAAAATATTATTAAAAAATTATCATTTTACTAACGTATAATCACACACCAGTTAATAAAATGTACATGTAGGTTTTATGCTTTACACTATGAATTTTACACATCAGATCGAGAAATACGTGTATATTTTTATATTTGGTACACTGTTTACTGATTTGTTTTAAAAGACTATTGGCGATCTTATATTATACATATTATCAATGCAAACATCTAAAAAAAAAAGTTAGCAAATGAACGCTGTGAAATGACGTCATTTTGATACTTTAATTATGACGTAAATAGTAAGTACTTTATACAAGATTGCTGATATCGATGATCGGAGTACCATGTCTCCCTCCCCTCCCCCTTACCCTATTCAACCACGAAAAATATATGTATCATAAAAGTATATCAAAACTTGCTGGTTATGCTGGGTCTTCGTTTGTATGCCTCTGGGAGTTTTTTGGAAGTTATCGGAGAAACCATGGAGTTTGATGAAAGTACAGTCAGCAGAGCTATCAACGATGTCACTAATGCACTCCTTGCAAATAAATATAGATTAATAAAATGGCCTAATCAAGAGGAAATTTTGAAATTTAAGCAAAATTTCTTTTCACGTGGTGGATTTCCAGGAGTAATTAGCTGTATAGATGGAATTCATGTCCGAATACAAGCACCGTCGGAGGATGAGGCCGTCTTTGTGAACGGAAGGGGTGGCATGCCATCAATGTACAGGTCATTTGTGATCATGAAGGTACTTACTAGTCTACATATGGTATCTCATTACAAATTGATTCGTTTTCTGAGTAATCGTTTATTTTTTAATTCAGGTTCTTTTCGAACAAAATAAATCATCTGTCACAAACAAGTATTTTTAAAAATCAAAAATATTAAAAAACTTATAAATGTCTGTACTAAATGTATTTGATTTCAAAATTATTTTTTGTCAATTATTTTACCAAAATATCTGTACGATATCTTCGTCAGGATAGGTCTAATCACGGTCCCTAGGTTTTTCTGTTTTTTCTTGAGATTTTTCTACGAATAAGTTAGGAAACTTAATGCAGCTCAGTCTTCAAACACGTTTTGGCTAGGGCTCCGCATATTTTACGACCAAAATTCGACATGCAAAATAATAAGTATAAAAGAAAATCTTTTTAACAATCATGACAATGAACCAGTTTTGTCTTAACATACGATGCTTTTACTCACAAAAATACTGGTGCGTTAAGAAATAAAATTTGAAGAATTTAAAATTTGAAGAATTTAAAGAAAATTTGAGTGGATAATCGGTATGACCGAGCGATAGTCGGGTACTTGAATTCTTGTTGACATCCCAAATTTTCAGCCATCCTAATTGTTTTGCTTTTTTGGGGGGGGGGGGGGGGTTTTGGTTGTTTTATTTTCGTTTTGTTTCTAATATAATATTTTAATAACGTGATTGAAAACATATCAAATCTTTTTGTAACACCTTCTATATACACAGGGAAATTTATAACCACTGATGCGCAGTGGCCAGGCAGTACCCACGACAGCCACCTATTTCGGACATCCGAGGTGTTCACTTTCTTGGAAGAAAACCACCGTGGTGTCGAGGACGGCTATCTCATTGGTGACAGCGGCTATGCCTGTCTATATTTCTCAATACCTCATATCTATGCACCCTGCAAACCCTTAAGAGGAAGACTTTAATACAGCCCATTGTCGTATACCTAACACCATTGATAGAGTCTTTGTCTGGTGGAAAAGAAGGTTCCATGTCTTAGACAGCGAAATGAAGATGAAGCCTGCAAAAATCTGCAAAATAATTGGTGCCTGTGCCAATCTGCACAATATTGCCTTATCTCTTAAGGAAGAGATGCAGGATGAGGATGAAGAAGACGTCAACGCCGCTGTTCATTTGGCTTATAGGGGACCTGAAGACGGAAGAGCGATCAGAAACTTTATCACCAGACTTCCTTCTAAAATGAATAAACAACAGAAATAAATTTTGAAAACCCTTCATATTATTTGAGTAACGATATAAAACTGCAACTGTTTTATAACTGGTACAAGTGTACATGCATGCTATTTTATTCGTAAATTATGGCTTGACGTGCAAGCGAAGCATTTTCGTTCTGAGATACATTCTGTTTCAGGCATGTAATCTGCAGCGCCAGCTTCGAATTCTGTAATTTAATATTCTGCTTCTTGAGGTCCGCCCGTTCGACTTCCTTGAGGATCTTCATGTTCTGCAGTTTGATGTTTTTTTCTGACAGCACAGAACTTTAAGAATGGAACATATTTTACATAAAATACTAGTATGTGTTGTTTACTGCTGATCTTTTTTAAGTGTAAAATTTAATAATTTTGTATTTTATCCAGCAAAAATAAATCAGTAAACTACATATGCGACGTACAATTTCAAACGACAGTATACATGATATATTATAGCATGCAAAATGCCCACTTTGTCAATCAATATTACTGACCAGGCTGAGTTGTATCAGTATCACACAATTTGCTCGACACGTCCGTCTGTAATCAGGGTAAAAATACAACTGTCGATTTTGCGCACATGATCAGCTGAATTTGATTAAAGCCCGAACCCGATGTAAATAATATGCATATCGATTATCACTGCATTCCTCCCCATTCCATTTTGAAAGTGCTGGTATATAAAAGCTTTATAAACATATCATACTTAATATTAAAACAATCTAGTCCGCCAAATGGCACAAAATATATTTAGCTGTTAACAATCAGACATTCCGACTGTATAGACAACAACATATAACTGTTAATAAGATGCATAAAAATAATCATTTTTATGTCCAAGAGTTGAGTACCGTTATCGTTGAAAAAGTGTATCTTTGGAAGGATCTTTGGATCTTTCTGATCTTTATTTTTCTCATTTTCCCCATTTGAGATTTTTCCAAATAACATATTTCATACATTAAACATTATCGAAATGATTATTAGTAACTAATACACAAAACTGATCGTAAAACCATTACGCTGATATATATGTAAATATAAATACTAATAATAATAGATTGATCATTATGTCCTAAAAACATTTTTTAATTAAATCTAAAAACATCAGATTGATTTATTAATCTAAATCCAAACTTCCAAATATTCTGGCTTAACCCTTTTATTCAAAGTTCTTTAAAATTGTTGATATCAGATACTGAACTAAATGAAACTCTGAAATCTAAACTTGGCAATGGCACCAGAGTATCCGACGCCATAGAATGCAGACCAACAGCTTGTTCACAATTTTCTGGTAATGAGAACAATATGTTTAAAATATCTGTATGCATAAGTTAAATTGTACGACATAAACCAATCCATTTTGTCGTATATTTTTTTTTGAGTACTGAACCTCTCTACTACTAATACACATCAAAAAGTTAGTTCATAATTAAACTCTTACAACATATATACAGGTTAATGGTTTCTCCATCTTGTGAAAGTGTTATTTCTCAAATGTTTACAGAATTTTTATATTTTACATGTGGTTAAGGCCATGGAGTGTTTGAATTAGCTCAAGAATGGCCTACTTCTCCAGCTGCTGAAAGTTTAAAGATCGGGATGGAGATGTGTACAAGGATGGTGATGTTGACTTTGACCGTGAGCAGTTTCTTGCGTAATGACCAATCCTCCCACATTTATAACAATCACGTCTGCTTTCTTCTCTTGGTGGTGATGGAGATCTATACTGCTTTCTTTCCATGTCAGGATACTTAGTTTTTGTTTGCTGCTCTTTTTCAGGAAGTCTTGTAATGATTCCATTCAAAAGTCTGGTGTGTTCTTTTTGCTGATCTTCTAAAGTTGAAATTCTTGTTTCAATGGTATTTGTTGGTTTTGATGTTGGTGTTCTCAAAGCCACACGGACAGCTGGCTCTTCTAGTGAGGACTCGAATGATTCGTCAAATGTCACCCTCTTGATCTCTTTAAGCCCCAATGATTAGTTTCTGATTAGTGGTGGCACTTTCCATATGTCGTACAGCCTCAACCAGTGTCTGTGGGTCTTTGTCTAACGTCACCAGTGCTGCTCTTCTCGCCGCAACCTTGCAGATAGCTATAGGCATCGATCGTAACAGTATTTTTAAAAAAAACTTTTGAATCCCATGGTAACCCTCTGCGGCTGAATCTTTAATTCTCTCAGCGAACTCGTCAATTGTCTCTTCTGAATCTTGTTTGATTTCTTGTAACTGCCTGCGAATGATATGAGGCTGATCTTTTTTGTTAAATCTTTCTTTTAACTTCTGGTATAATAAGGTATAATTGTTTTGAACAGCTTCTGACCGTGAACTAAAGAATTTTAAGGCTCTATCTCGCAGACATTCGATCAGTTTGTCAAACCTTTCGGCATCTAACCAGTTGTATTTTTGGCGATGTGACCAAACTGTATTAAATATGGTCTACATTCTGTTTTGCCATCATGTGTCGATAATTTGGGATAAGCAGGACTGTGTGCTTGTGTTTTGTCAGATGCACCTCTGTTGCTTGTGTAGATGTTATGTGGAGCAATTTGTGAATAAATTTGTTTATGTTCAATTTCATTTTGCTTTTTACTCAATTCTCTCACTCTTTTTTCTAATTCTTTCTCTTTGGCTTCCACTTCTTTCGACCTCTTTCTAGTTTTCTTTTTATGTTCACATCTTTCTTTCTCATCTGACAATCTTATTTTGTCTTTTTCATCAATAAATTTTTTGATCAACTCATTCTCTTTCACTTTCATCTCTAAATCTATATCTTCTCTCATTCTAGTCGAGCTCTCTGTGTTTTTGTCTAAACCTTTTCTAAGCACTGTACACTCCCTCTCCATCTCATCTATAATCCGATTCATTGTCTCTTCTCTCTTTCTTATTTCTCCACTCATCTCTTTCAACGTACTGTTTTTCTCTCTTAATTGATTTTGTAAAGTTTCTATTTGATGTTGACTACTAGGGTCTGGTGTGTGAATTTGTTCTAGTGTTGTTTGTTCTTCAGGTCGTGTGAACTCTGTTTCTATTTTGTTTACACCTTGCTCAACCAGAGGATCCCATAACTTGCTTGGAATCATTTGGCATTGTTTTTAAATCTTCCAAAGTTAATTTCCCTTTGATTGTACGTAGGGCAATAAATGATTTTGCTCATCTAAATTTGTCTTATGTCTATGACTGTACAAGTAAGCAATACCACTAATACTATATTAAACTGTTACATGATCTAAGCGTAACCAATTTCGAACAAAGAAGTTCGTATTTGGCGCCAAACTCGAGATCGAAATACGATCACTTCTGACACCAATGTTGTAAAAAGTAATATATTATAGCATGCAAAATGCCCAGTTAGTGAATCAATATCACTCACCAGGCTGAGTTGTATCAGTATTACAGAATTTGATAGACACGTCCGTAATAAGGGTGTAACAATACAACTGTCGATTTTGCGCACCTGATCAGCTGACTTTTATTAAACCCCGAACCCGATGTAAATAATATGTCTATCGATTATCACTAAAGTTTTTACCCTTTTTATGCCCCACTTGTGACGTAATACTTGTATTAAAAATAAGAATTATGATGTATCAAGGCTATGCGAACCTGATTGTGAATAGGTGTCCAAAATAGTTCTAAAATCGACTGTTGGTGTGTGAAGGGATAATCCTTATGCATATTACGGATCCGGTGACATTGAAGACACATTTTATTTTAATTTTTTTATTTTAGGAATACAATGTTTGGAGCCTGTGATCATATATTGTATGCAGCGACAATGTAAGACTATTATATACTGTATATGATTTATAGTTTAAGAATGATTTGATTTACATTTGAAAGTGCTGAATAAATGCACTCCAAAAACAGTAAATTAGGATTGAGAAATCATATCATTAGATCTTGAACAACTCAGTCTGGATGTCTTAAAGTCTTATCAAAACAGCTCCCTTCTCTAGAGTGTTTAAATTTAAAATATACTGTACCTGATGTGGTTGGCATAGATGACTCGAACCCCGGCAATGTCACTGAAATTGGATCCATTTTTCATCAAATCAATTATTTTCTCCTCAGCGGCAGTTGTAGGTTTTATGGAAGGACCTCCGCCCGTTTTCCTCGCATGTTTACGGGCCTCGGTGAAGGTCTTTGTTTGCCCCTGTTGCAGGTTCCCCCACTTGAACTTCACCTGTTCTACCGACCTGCGTTGAACGCCCACAGCATTCATCAATACAGTTACCTCTGCCCCTTAACTATTCTCTTTCGCATTGGTAATCAAATTACTTTGTTTTGCTTTAAAGGGAATTTGACACGATTTTAGATCAAAATTTTATTTTCTATTTTTTATGTATAAAATGGTTTCTTGCGCATTTTGAATGATTGACCAACATTTCAATGTTAGAAGTCAAGCTTTAAGAGAGATACAGAGGTAAAAATTCATTGTTATGTAAACAAAGCTCGAGTCTTAGATTTGTTTACAAATAATATAAAATATGGAATTACCATTTGTTTGACAAAATGACTCGTGGCAAACAAGGTAAACTGATTCAATGTGTTCATAAATAATATTATCAACAGAAGAAAGCAACATTTGATTGAAACTTATACCAATAAAACACATATGTAAACAATAACAAGGTTCGAGCTTTGTTTACAAAACAAAGAATTTCAAACTATGTATCTTGCTTATAACTCAATATTTGACTTTCAAAATTTGACAAAGCATTAAAAATACCCATATTAACCATTCTAAACAAAAAACATCCAGCTATTCAAATTGGTGATCTCCAAGAGTCATTCTGTTCTGCAGGCGAAACAAAAATAGGCCATGTCAAACCATAGGTTAAACATTGCACGTTCATATCAATTCAGAGTTGGCAAATGGATTACAGATACTGTTCACACAAAAGAAAACCCTGTTTGCCGTCACATCCACAGCTTTTCCCTTGTTTTTCAGCTCATCTTATTTGTCATTAATTGACTTACATGACTTATAACATGTTTAAATCTATATCTGGCCTTCCATTGGTGTGAGCTACTTTATCTTTGCTGTAAATATTCTACTAGCCATCATTATACCCCCCGCAAACAAGGTTTGGTGGGTATATAGGAATCACCTTGTCCGTCCGTCCATCTGTCCGTCTGTCTGTGCAACCGTGTCCGGTCCATATCTTTCTTATGGAGAAACATTGGAAGTTCTTACTTCACAGAAAAATTGCTTATGACCTGAGGGTGTGTTATGATTTTGACAAAGGTCATTTGGGCAAGTTCAAGGTCACTGGAAGAAAAAAGTGCAAAATTTCTGTACGGTCTATTATAAATGTTTCTTATGGAGAATCATTGAAAGTTCTTTCTTTACACAAAGACTGCTTATGACCTGAGGGTGTGTCATGAAGTGTCTTAAAGTCATTTGAGCAAGCTCAAGGTCATTGGAAAGAAAAAGTTTATTATTTGTGTCCGGTCTATACTTTTAATATAGAGAAGAGAGACCTTCCTACATCACATTAACATTGCTTATGACCTGAGGGTGTGTCACGATTTTGACCCAAGGTCATTTGGGCAAGTTCAAGGTCACTGGAAGGAAAGGTGCAAAATTTGTGTCTGGACTATTATAAATGTTTCTTATGGAGAATCATTGAAAGATCTTACTTACACAAAGATTGCCAATGACCTGAGGGTGTTTAATTATTTTGACCCAAGGGCAAGTTCAAGGTCATTGCAAAGAAAAATAATTTTGTCAGGTCTATACCCTTCTTATGGAGTAACATTGGACGTTCCCACTTCACATAAAGATTGCTTATGACCTGAGGGTGTGTCATGAACTTGACTTAGGTAACAGGGGCATGGTCACGATTTTGGTCAAATTCTATTTTTATTTTATACAATGCTTTAGGAATGCATTTCTAATGATCAAATGAGCTTGTAGCTCAACGAATGACAATAAAATTTTGGTTGCCCATTAAAAATGCCTTACTGAAGAGTTGTAAACATTAAAATCGGGAAAAAAAAATTTGACTAAAATCGTGACCATGCCCCTTTACGTTGTGTAAGTTTAAGGTCATTGTTAAAAAAAATGCATACTTCCTGTCTAGGCGGCGTATCTTGTAATGGAAAATGATTAAAACTAAAATTGGACACGGAGATTGCTTGAGACCCGTAAATATGTCCTGATCGTGAACTTTGGTCATTTTTGCAAGTTCAAGGTCACTATAAGAAAATTTTCCAGTAGAGAAATACCGGTACTTAGCGGGGGTTATCAATTGTGAGCTTGCTCACAGTACCTCTAGGTTTTTTGGCTGTAATGCAAAAGCAATGCTGACATTCTTCAATCTTTATCCTCCCGAACATGACTTTTCACAGTCATCAAAATGTGGTTAAATGTCCTAAGAACTTTGTAATATAAACATCGCTCTTGTTTTTTCCTCAATAGGAGTAAGAGATTTATCAAATCCCAACTCAGTTTGTCAAAAGATAACAAAATGTTTCTCCATGACTTTTTTGTTACTTCCAAAGCTAAAAAATAGTATTACATTTCTCCCTGCTTATTGTGATTTTCGTTCATTTCCCTCAATTTTGACACTGGTTTCTAGTTACCACTACAGGAAGAATATGAAGTAAATAAGGGGCATATGAATATGTTTGCTTGTAAAGCCCAGTTGAAGAAAAAAGATGTATTTCTAAGACTCATGACCGTTTCTATGCTACAACACAAAAAGATGATTAATTTTGAATACTCGTGAAAGTGTATTAGCCACAGACCACAATTATTCAAGTGCATGCCCATCTAATAAAACACCAGATCAAAGTGCACAGGAACTACAAAATCAAAATGATGGTGAAAATATTTCAGTTTCAGAGTGTAACAATATTGATTGTGTATTTTGAGATTACTCCTGTTACGTCACATTGGTCATGCTATGTTTTAAGTGAACCCCGTATTTTGTAAAACAGTACTTCCTAGTGATTCAATAAGGACACACGTGTTTTAGGAACTTACCGTTCTTGTATATTTTCCAACGCCCGAAAATATTACACAGAGCACAATTATGCACGTATTTGCACTTCTATAGATATACAAAATGAACCTCAATTACAAAAACAAAATGACTGTGTTGAAGAAAATAAAGACTCTTCACGTTTTGGTGGATAAAACGTCTGGGCACAGAAAAGAAATGCTTCAAATTTAAATAAAAACAGTTGAAATGCTTCAAATTTAAATACAATGTACAAACAATTCCCCTTCTGTCTCAAAACAAAACAAAAAATGAAAATTCTGCATAAAAATGAAAAACATCTATATCTATGCAGAAAGTTAGGTGTGCAGTACGAAAAACATCTTGCAGGAAATGAAAACCATATATCTCAGAAAAAATTCTAGGAGAAAAAGGTTAAACAAGTGTATCAATAATAAGTGTTTACTTAATAAAAATGAAGTCCCACCTCCTCCCCGTGCCACCAAAAATTTTCGGTATGATAAAGCAATGGACCACATTTGAGCATTCGAACACGAGTTTTTGTCGCTATCTTTTTAATTGTGTACTATGTGTAAGGAAAGAAGGTTTCAGTCATCGTTGCTTCTGAGACCAAAAAGACATATAAATGTTTTATGAAGAAAACAATAAGGATTCAGGTAAGTATTATTTGAACTATCCAATTTTACTGTTATAGAGCAGTAATTAATTTGTAGACCTGCAACCTGCATAAGCGTGCATATGCTAAATCATAGCGATATTGCTTCATCTGTTCATTGTGTTACTTTTCCTCAAAACATTTATGAACCAGCTAAAATTTCCCCACATGAAATTAACATCATAAAGGAAAAAACAAGGCAAATTAATTCAAACCAAAATGTTTAGGGTACGCCGATTCATAATTCAACAATCATAACAGTAGCTCACAAAGCAAGCAACTATCCTGCATATTTTTTTATAGATCGTTTGCAGGCACTACCTGAAGATGGTGAGTTGCATAACAATTTGCAGAAAATACGTTGCACACAAATGAGTATGGACCAGCATCAGAACAAACAGAAATAATTGTGTTAGAAGGTTTCACCAATTCTGGTGCAGAACAGCCAGACTCCTGACCAACAAAAATAACGAATCACAAGTGGAAACAATTTTACATTATGTTATTCAAGGGGAGGTATCTGTCAATAAGCGGGGGACAATTACTTTTCCCTGGCCAGAGGTTTCACGTATTGAAGAGGAATTACATACAAACCATTACTCGTTTGTATAAACATATCCCCCTTACAAATCAAAACATTTCATCATTTTCAAATTAGAACCATTTTAACAAGACCTTGGACTTGGGTAGTTGTGTCAAACAGCAATGTGACGTAGGCCTGTCTATTTCATCGTTGGCCACTTATCCATGGCTCTCTGAAATCAACAAAATTTTCTGGCTACGCAATCAACGCATATTTCAATCGAAACCAGCGTCATTTTTAACTTGTTTTGATGCAAGAAATAGATAGTTACGTCCTACCGGAAGTCCAAGGTCTTGTTAAAATGGTCCTATCAACTCTCGTCAAAACAATTGGTACTCGAGTACAAACTCAAGGTTGCGATCACATGACCGGATGTTTATGTCATGTTGTATATTTTGAATTTACCGGGTGGCAGTAAATACAAAATATACAACATGTCATGTTGTATATTTTGTATTTATGCTATTAATATGTGTATCTATATCACGCTGATAGTCTCATATTTTAAGTATAATTTTATGGTTTATTATAATTTTATGAATAATTGAAATTTGGATTTAAGACTAAAATTGCTTCATGATCCCGAGACCAGGATTTTTAGATACACTTTCATTTAACAGGATTGATGTACATGACAGTTATGTATTCTCTCTCTCTCTCTCTCTCTCTCTCTCTCTCTCTCTGTGTGTGTGTGTATGGTATGCTATTTTCATTATTTCACCTTTATTCGTAACTTTTGGAAGGTGAAAGAGGTCGTGTGGTTCATAGAATCAACGCAATTAAATTGGATAAAATGCTTCATAACACTTACTGTCCATATTAACCAAATATTGAAAACTTTTTTATAAGTGAAGGGGTTATCTTATTAAAATGACGAGTTTTGTTCTTGGTTTTGTTTTAAGAATTCCTCAATTATTAATGATCTTTCCAAGTATGACATCGTTTGTCATAAAAGATAAGAAATAACCGTGATCATTCTTAGGCACTACACTACCATTTTTACTTGCCAATAATACCTTTACTTGGATTACCAATGGATGAATTTCAAATATTCTGAATGATTGAAAAAACAAAACATAAATAAAATAATTTGAATTAACGATTATAAAACAGCACACTTACTAAATCAGAAAACAGACCAATGAAAATGTTCTAGTGTCCTTCTATTAAGCCTTATGATACCGTTAGAGTTGAACATGGCTAATTATTTTGATGTAATGCATAAACCTTCTGTTGAGATCTCTGGATAGAAAAGTGTTCAGCTATTTTTACATTGGTTTCTCGGTAAGATGTTAAGGAAATAAAGGTGTTTTTTTTAAAGTTTGTTTTCATTTGTTAATAATGATTTGAAATGGTGTGTATGCTCCATGATGCTGATTTATTACGTGTATTTGTTTATATTTTCGCATAAATATACCTTTTGTTTCAATCATGCGTCTTTTTGTAAAGTCATTCAACATTACAAATATTTAATGTCAGTCAAATGTCAAATTCTGTTTTCAGGAATTTGTGTTGCTGAAATGGTATTCTAGATTTAATTGGAATTCAACGACTTCCAAGTCAATTGCAATGTGTATTATTATGCTCGCCGAAGAACTGTAAACAAACCTGAACCTTAAAATCACTGATAATTTTTAAATTTGTTTAATTTTTTTATCAAGTAACGTTAATTATTAATGTATAAATCTGATTTTGTGTTGCTAGTGTTTTTTTCTCATAAAATACAAAATACGCTCTGTGTTTTGTTTTTGCGAAGATGTTATCGTTTGTGCTTATATATACAAAGCTATATATAGGGGTCTCCGAAAAATTAAACGCTTAATGGAAATTTGTTTTAAGATATTCTATCCAAAAATAACCCGGGAAATAAATGAATAAATAAAATGTGTTGATCGCGGTAGGAGTGGGAAGGGGGGGGGGGGGGTCGCTACTATTCATGTTAATTGTTGCAACAGCAGAAAAAAAACTATTTTCTATTGTCAATCTATTTCTTGAGCTCATTTTATCCACCTATTAATGAAGATAAATTTTAAAATCAATAAACGTTTAAATTTTATATTCGACTACAAGTACCCTGATTCTAGGAAATAGACTATAGCCACGAGGCACAATTTTTACTGCGAAGCTGAAAGGGTCAAACTAAATCACGTGGTCTAAATTTAAATGACAATAACATTCGCAGGGGTGAAGGAAATGTATGAAAAAATTCTAGTACGCATTTTACCACGTTTGGTGACAGATCATCAAGCCGGTGGAATAGAAGAGACAGAACCGAGTAAACAGGTTTTGATTTTTTAGAGCTATTTAGCAAATGAAGAATCTATGAGGGAAGTTAGCCTCTACTTTAATGATGGCATGGCTACACTCTGCAGCGTAATTAGCGAATGTCTTAGCATGTATTATGTATTATTGCTTCCATAGCCGTGTTTCTATCATATATGAGACATTTAACACCAGGCTCCTAAGTTTAAGAAATGAATTATTTATTGAATTCAATTAGCTCTTTACTCGGTTCTGTCGGTTATTACTCGATGTATAATAAATCCTCAACTGTAGTTTGTTTTATCTTGTTAAGTTATGATGAAGTATCGATATTAAGAGAGAAATAAGACAGATCTACAGCAAATTTAAAACTTCATACATGTAATAGATGCTTATGAAAATCTTACTCATACAAATCTCAGATTCTAGAAAAAAGATATTTTTAAATATTGACAGGTAATTCAGTGGCCGGATTCTATGAAACAACAGACCATAACAGAAAGGATCCAACTGAATAACACAATACCTGACACAGTAGGCTTTTTTAGATGGGACTCATATCCGATTATTATCAGGCCCTGGTGACGATCCTGACAACATCAACAGAAAATCATTTCCATCCATGCAACTCCGGGTAATGTGTTTGACTTTGTTACAACTTATATAATAATTCTTTTTTGATAAAACAACATCTTGCAAGACATAGACAAGAAGTTTCATGATTTTTTAGCCTTAACTGATTGCTGGAGGTTATTAAAATTTGACTCTTTTTATACATGTATATCGTTTTAGGTTGTTTGTGATGACACCCTCTTGATCCGTGGCATTTACACCGGTTGGCCTGGTAGTACACATGATGCCCGATTCTTGAGAAATTCGGAACTATTTGTCAATGCTGACGCTGGCAATTGTTTAAAAAATGACAAGATAATAATTGCCGACAGTGCCTACCCACTAAAGAGTTGGCTTATTGCCCCCTTCAGGGACAATGGCCGACTTGGTGCAAACCAATGACGTTTTAATAGAATTTTCTCTTCGGCGAGACAATCCGTTGAAAGATGCATTGGACACTTAAATAGAAGATTTAGGAGATTAGGAGAGATACCCCTTCATAAGCCCCAGGATATTGTGTCTCTAATTGTGTTAGGGTGTATCATGCATAATCTATGTATATTGCATGAGGATGATGTGTATGACTTTATTGAACAAGATGACTTAGGACATCCTAGCAACTACCAAAACATATTCAGGAATGATTCTAATGGCACAAACAGGAGACTGGCCACAATGGCTAGACTTCCTTAAAACTCTAACTTGCAAATAAAATGGTCGGGTTTTTTTCTTGAATTTATTCGAAATTGATAACAAAATTTTCCACTTGAAAATAAAAGCAAAGTATTACATAGCACCTGAGGTATTTGACTCGAGTTTGAACAAATAATAATAACATCAAACGAGAAGTCTGTGTATAAGTAAGCAGTCAACAACTTTTGCATCAAAAACCACAAAGTATGATTAATGCCCTTTGTCATGGAGTTTACAACATTTGTCATAGAAAGACGACCAACTGTCTGCAATTTTCATTATTATGTATCAACACAAATAAAGTTTCCTTATGTTAAAATATTTTTTTAATAAGGTTATAAAAAAAATTACAAGATTCTCATCTCACCCCCTTTCTTCACCTTTTAAAAAAATATTTTACAATTGGATGTTTGAACAGCTAAGATATCCCAAACAAAATAAAGTACGTAGAATAATACTTAATTCTATAATTTCTTGAAAGTTCATTTATTCTTTATTTTAAATGCAAATGTATGTCTGATAATCTAGAATTTTTTTTATGATGACCTAACCTTTAAGTATTTGATATTCATTTCTTCATGAATACAGAAAATAAAATCAAAAAGTTCCCTTATAAAATATCTATGCATATGCATGTTTGCTTTGTATCTGTACAGATTAGTTTTTCTTTTCCAAAAGACTCAAGGAAGATCAAATCGGTTCATTTTTGCTTCATGTTGGTATTCCATTTGCTCAATCATGTTCTCACTTGTTTTGTTAATTTTTCAATCGCTTCTGCTGCGTTTGTAGTATTCTTATTAATCCTGAGGGTTTTTTCGTTTAGAATTCGAATCAGTGCTGCTGTCATCACCATCAGTTTTACCTGCCTTTAATAGTTTCCTTTTCGCAGAACTATCATATGTAACTTCTGCCCTTGTAGAAGCTCTGTTGCCGTAAAGAATTTCTAGGTTGTTGCTTTATTTCCTGTCTGGCTGTTGTCATCCATACCCTTTCGTAAGTTTTCTTAGGGTATTTCCATTTGTTTTTCACTTGTAATACAGTCACAAATACGTTGTGCGAGTTCAGTTTTTTGTTATTGGCCCCAAAGAACATCATGGTTCTTAACATTATTAAATTGTTCCTCCTTTTCAAATCTTAGTTGTATCAGGTCTTTCTCTTCGTTTTCTTTCCAGATGTGAACCTGCAGAATTGGATATAGATGAATTTAATTGTAGCTTGTTGCAAAGCGCAGTATGTGAAATTCCATAATTGGCATAAAAATTTCATCTGAAACTTGTATCTCATTTTTGGTGCCAGTGGTGTTACATTTATCATAATATAGGGGTAAAACATTCTGTTGACATATCAAGGTGTTCATTATCTGAAAATCCTTTAGTGTGAGAGCTTTTTTCGAACTGTCTGAAATCTCGGAATGGGGAGAGGATGGAAGTGAAATGATATATAGATTACAAATCAGTTTATCAATTTCTTTATCATAGTAGAGATTCTCTTTCATGTCTAGTGTTCCATCAACATTGGCATTATGTCCATAGAAGTTCTTACAAAATTTTGTCAATGCATGTACCTTTTGCACACAAGGGACTTGTCTCTGAGCTAGTGCTTGTTCTATTGGTGTTGTTTTCGGATCTTGAACAATCATCTGCAGCTGATGCTTCCTGTGCAGTTCTGTACGCTGTTTGCAGAATAGAAGTCTTTTATACAGCGGGATCTAAAATTAAAATTATAAACATCTATATAAGGCCTTTTTCTCCATTATATAATTATAACCAAATCATTCAGTAACTTAGTAAAGCATACCACTTTTTATTTTAATCAGTTTAAATTAGTTTTCATTTTGTGAATGTATAATTTCGCAAGTGATACAGAACTAGCCAACAATAAGCCCTTTACCTAGACTACGAGGGTTGTTAGAAAAGTTCGCGGACAAAGTGATTTACGGCAAAATTACTGTGTGCTTTGTAGAATGGCGTATGTTTTATTAAATGACTACCAATTGAAAATAAGTATGCTAAAAATCCTATGAATTTGAAAGTTTTTTCAAAAGATACAGCGATATTTACTTTGCATGAATTAGATTTACGGAGCACCATTTCATATTTCCACGACGTCGGGTGACGTCAAACAACTGAAAGTCAAACATGTTACTCTTTTTCAAAGTAAACACTTTTCAGTTCCACAAACTTTTCAATTCATTTAACCAATTTATAAAATGCACGTTCATACCATTATTTGTCAAGTTTTTGTATAATGTCTTTTGTGGCATATCGTAGATCATTTAAGTCCAAAAATCTCTAGCCACGCTGTTTCGACTTTAGATAAGGGGAAAAAGGCGAAATCTATAGGTGCAAGATCCGGGCTGTATGAGGGGTTGGGGTGCTGCAAGAGCCAAAAAGATTAGTTCTTCTATCTTTAAACCTCCGTGATTCTAATTGTAAACCTTTGTCCTTTAAAATAGCAGCATCTAAGAACCTCTTTGGTCTCCATCGGAGATTTTCCTACGTACACACAAAATTAAACGAAGGCCCATTGCTCCAAGATATCCATTGACGTCAACGTTTTTTACTTATTTTCCAAGCGTTGTTCGTACAAATTCGGCGATAAAACGGTCAGAAATTCTTCAATTTAATTGAAAGTTTCAATTAAATTGAAGAATTTCTGACCGTTTTATCGCCGAACTTTGATTTTGTTTTGGCCTTCATAAGTTATTGTAATGTCATATGAAATATCGTTTATTTTTATGCGTTTAAACGGTACATTTTCTTAATAAGGAAAAATGCGTACAAAATATAAAAAATTAAAAAACGGACATGCTCCGTGAAGCATATCTTATCAAAATAATTAAGCTGTATATTTTTTATGGTGCATGTAAAACAAACAAATCTTTACATATTTCTTAGTAAATACGTCAAGATTAAATCTGAAAAATTTCGCTGGTATCATGTGAATAGTCCGCTCACAATCGAACTTCTAACAACCCTCGTATGTTTGAAAACACATCCACACTTAAGGAAAGTGTGCCATTGATGGGTTGAAGATCAATAAAATGCAACTTATGTAATATTTATTGTCAGTATCTGTTGTGATTTGTTTGGAATAAGCTACAACAAAATAAATTCTGCCTCATCTTAAATTGATGCGTTGAAAATGAATGAATTTATCGATGAAGAATAATTTCTGAAAAATGAAATGGCAAACCAGATTAAATAGTGTGTTTCTGACAATTGTTTACACCATAAAAAACCCCAAAACAAGAAACGATTATTGTGAGAACTCTTGGTCAATTATCGAAGTGATATAGTTTTTGCAGTCCTGATACAGAGTTTAACGTCACAGCTGATAGTTGGATGCATAAATTATCAATACCGCGTAAGCATACAGGGTAACGGCTCGTTAAAAATAAAACACAATTTCATAATTACTTAAATGTATGTACAAAATAATTAACAACTATAATGCTTAAATTATTTGATAAGATGTAAATGTTCTCAAATTAAAATCGACACATAGGTAAAACATAGACTGGCAATGCCTGTCTGATAT
>WFKH01003881.1:64212813-64232779 GCA_016163765.1 Magallana hongkongensis
AGATGAGGTGCCCAGATTCCATTCAATTTATTTATCCCATGTATGTTAACTTACAAAATAGGTTTTATGTTTATATGTTTTCATAGTTAAACTAAAACAAGGTGGCTTGTATACTACTTATCACTTACTATTAACAAGTCTATTTGTTTATCTTAAAAAATTTAAAAAATGTTTTTGTTTCAAATGATAAAAATATTTGCATAACTATTTTGATCATACAACTTTATAATTACATTCTATTTAATGATTTATTACTAAATATGAACAAGCCAAGGAAGATAACTCCATTATGAAGAAGCAAGGGAAGATAACTCCAATAACTTATAATCCTCTTCTCTGAACTCTTTTCAAATGCTTTCACAATATCGTATCAATAACTTTGATGGACAGCTTCATTATATTTCTATATTCAATGATTAATTACTAAATATGAACAAGCTAAGGAAGATAACTCCATTAGGAAGAAGCAAGGGAAAATAACTCCATTAACTGTTTCCCCCCCCCCCCCTCCCCCCTTTCAACTCTCTCCAAATGCTCTCCAAATGCTAGGTCCTGAACCCTGAGTTAGGGGTCATAAATTTCACAATTTTGGTAGAGGGCTTCATGGACATCATATCCATGCATTTAGTTTTTCACAAATATATATGGGAGTAGAGAAGAAGATTTTCTAAAATTTAATACATTTTTACTCTATGGCCATATTGGCCCCACCCTTAGCCTGAACCCCTGACCCAGGGACCATAAATTTCACAATTTTGGTAGAGGGCTTTATGGACATCATATCCATGCATTTAGTTTTTAACAAATATCTATGGGAGTAGAGAAGATTTTCTAAGATTTAATACATTTTTACTCTATGGCCATATTGGCCCCACCCTAGAGCCTGAACCCCTGACCCAGAGACCATAAATTTCACAATTTTGGTAAAGGGCTTCATGGACATCATATCCATGCATTTAGTTTTTAACAAATATCTATGGGAGAAGAGAAGAAGATTTTCTAAGATTTAATACATTTTTACTCTATGGCCATATTGGCCCCACCCTAGAGCCTGAACCCCTGACCCAGGGACCATAAATTTCACAATTTGGTAGAGGGCTTCATGGACATCATATCCATGCATTTAGTTTTTAACAAATATCTATGGGAGTAGAGAAGAAGTAATCTAAGATTTAATACATTTTTACTATATGGCCATATTGACCCCACCCTACAGCCTGAACCCCTGACCCAGAGACCACAAATTTCACAATTTTGGTAAAGGGCTTCATGGACATCATATCCATGCATTTAGTTTTTAACAAATATCTATGGGAGTAGAGAAGAAGATTTTCTAAGATTTAATACATTTTTACTATATGGCCATATTGGCCCCACCCTAGAGCCTGAACCCCTGACCCAGAGACCACAAATTTCACAATTTTGGTAGAGGGCTTCATGGACATCATATCCATGCATTTAGTTTTTAACAAATTTCTATGGGAGTAGAGAAGATTTTCTAAGATTTAATACATTTTTACTATATGGCCATATTAGCCCCACCCTAGAGCCTGAACCCCTGATCCAGGGGCCATGAATTTCACAATTTTGGTAGAGGGCTTTATGGACATCATAACCATGCAATCAGTTTTTTCCTCACATGTGTGGGAGTAGAGAAGAAGATTTTTGAAAATTTGGCTGTTTTTTGCATATTTGGCCCCACCTGTGGCACCCTGGGGGTGGTAGAGCCACCAATTTCACAATTTACATTCCTCTTACCATAGAGATGATTCACACCAAAAATGGAAACAATTAGCCTTGTAGTTTTTAAGAAGAAGTTAAAAATGTAAATTGTTAACACACGACGACGGACGAAAACAGATAGCTATAGGTCACCTGAGTTTACTCAGGTGACCTAATAAAATTGATATGCAAATTTATTTGTTGTCGGACACGGTCTCCAAAATGAATGTAAGCGATAAATGTATCTTGTGATTTTGTTGCTAGTTGGTTGATTGAGCATTATAGATACGGCATATCTACGCACGTGGTGTGGATTTATTTGTAAAAACTAAACAACAATACCATAGGTAATCTTGTTTCACACGGGAATTGAAATAAATAAAAGTATGTTTTATTATAATTAGGGAAACACTGTTAATGTGTTACCCTCGCATACAAAGGATGAACCCGTGAAATTTGTTCAAAGACTGTTTAAAGCAGAAAGAAGATAATTTATTTTTGAACTTTGAAATTTCTTCGATTTTTGTAACCATGATGAGTTATGATTCATTGTATTACAAATGCATCACTACGTATTTTATAAGGAAATATACTGAGTAAACAATCACATAATGATGTTAAAATTGTAAATAAAAATATAGTTGCATATGCACAAAACATTTTTATTCTGATATTATTTGATATACGGATATTGGTACAGAAATTTAAATTAATGATATCTATATGAAAGAAAATGTCAGCTCGACGCCTTTGTGGCCGTTCCGGCCTTTGATATATATAGTGAAGATTCTAAATTGTAGAAATCATGACCCTCGGACCAAAGCTGGGGCCCCAGGCGGGGTTCAAAGTTAAACATAGAAATATAATTAGGAAAAATGTTTAAAAATCTTCTTCTCAAGAACCACTGCACCAGAAATGCCAATATTACACAAAAGCTTGTATATATAGTGAAGATTATAAATTGTAAAAATTGTGACCCCCTGGACAAAAAGTGGTGCCCCAGGCAAGGTTCAAAGTTTAACAAATATAGGAAAATGTTTAAAAATCTTCCTCTCAAGAACTATAATGCAACAGTTTGGGATATTACTATGCATACATCCTTAAATAATGTAGATTCTAATTTGTAAAAATCGTGACTCCCGGGCTAATACTGGGGCACCAAGAGGGGTTCAAAATTTAACATCTTAAAAAATATAAAGGTAATGTTTAAAAATGTTCTTCTCGAGAACTACAATGTTACAGTTTGTGGAATTACTAAGCATGCATCCCTGGCTTATGTAGATTCTTAATTGGTAAAATCTTGGCCCCCGGACTAATACTGGGGCCCCAAGAGGGGTCAAAGTTTAATATAGAAATAGATAGGTATGATGTTAAAAAATCTTCTTCTCGAGAACTACAATGCTACAATTTGTGAGATTACTAAGCATACAACCTTGGATAATGTAGATTCGATAGTTTTAAAATAGTGACCTCTGGACTAATACTGGGGACTCAAGATGGGTTAAAAGGTTAATGTAGAAGTATATATGGAAAATGTTTAAAAATCTTCTTCTCAAGAACTACAATGCTTCAATTCGTCAGATAACTACGTAAGCATCCTCAAATAGTTTAGATTCGAAATTATAAAAGCTGTGACCCTCGATCTAATACTGGGGCCCCAAGAGGGGTTCAAAGTTTAACAGAGAAATATAGAGGGAAAATGTTTGAAATTTTTTTTCTAGAGAACTACAATGCCTCAACTTGTGAGATTACTATGCAAGCATCCTTAAGTAATGTAGATTTTAAATTAATAAAGCTGTGACCACTGAACTAATACTGGGGCCCCAAGAGGGGTTCAAAGTTTAACATAGAAATATATATGGGAAATGTTTTTAAAAAGTTTTTCTTGAGAACTATAATGCTACAGTTTGTGAGATTACTATGCAAGGATCCTCAAATAGTGTAAATTCTAAATTGGTAAAGCCAACCATAAACCTCGGACCAATCCTGGGCCCCCAGAAAGGAGCATATGCTACGAAATAGAATGTGACAAGGAACTGCTGTTCAGGTGAGCGATGTGGCCCATGGGCCTCTTGTTTTTCACTTGTAATACAGTCACAAATATGTTGTGCGAGTTCAGTTTTTTGTTATTGACCCCAAAGAACATCATGGTTCTTAAAATTATTAAATTGTTTCTCCTTTTCAAATCTTAGTTGTATCAGGTCTTTCTCTTCGTTTTCTTTCCAGATGTGAACCAGCAGAATTGGATATAGATGAATTTAATCGTAGCTTGTTGCAAAGCAGTATGTGAAATTCCAAAATTGGCATAAAAATTTCATCTGAAACTTGTATCTCATTTTTGGTGCCAGTGGTGTCATATTGTTCATAATATAGGGGTAAAACATTCTGTTGACATATCAAGGTGTTCATTATCTGAAAATCCTTTACTGTTAGAGCTTTTTTCGAACTGTCTGAAATCTCGGAATGGGGAGTGGATGAAAGTGAAATGGTACATATATTACAGAACAGTTTATCAATTTCTTTATCATGGTAGAGATTCTCTTTCATGTCTAGTGTTCCATCAACATTGGCATTATGTCCATAGAAGTTCTTACAAAATTTTGTAAATGCATGTACCATTTCCACACGAGGGACTTGTCTCTGAGCTAGTGCTTGTTCTATTGGTGTTGTTTTCGGATCTTGAACAATCATCTGCCGCTGATGCTTCCTGTGCAGTTCTGTACGCTGTTTGCAGAGTAGAAGTCTTTTATACAGCGGGATCTAAAATTAAAATTATAAACATCTACATAAGGCCTTTTTCTCCATAATATAATTATAACCAAATCATTCAGTAACTTAGTAAAGCATACCACTTTTTATTTTAATCAGTTTAGTTTTCATTTAGTGAATGGATAATTTAACAAGTGATACAGAACTAGCCAACAATAAGCCCTTTACCTAGACTACATTTATTTTAAGCACATAGATCATACATAAATCCTAGAGAAATTAAAGGTGTAATTTTATAAATCCTCTACTTTTCCAGTGTTGTGCATGTTTGTGTGTATCTCCATGCAGGTAGAGTTTGATGGTCTGTCTCCTAAATGTGTCTCTGACTACTTTAACATACTATATTAATTTTTTGTTTATACATTTTACAGTAAATTGGATAAAGTTTCAGACACCCTAAGTTTTTTCCTGACTTCTTTCAATTCAGTTAATGCATCAAAATATATTTGGTTTGAGCACCAACAGGGCTAGGGATATATCTTGCTTTCTGCTAAAAATGAATTTAAATTGGTACAATTTCTGTAAAATATTAATTTAATCATGAACTAATGATCATAGCTCAGCTGACTAAAATAATTCTGGCTATATATCACTGACACTTGTTTAAGGAATGCATTTATGAATTAATACAATTTAATTTTTTATGTTTACTAAAGAGGAATTAGTGCCCAATCTGTGTTGTGCTAACCTCGTCGAATTAGGCCTATATGTCATAAATATCCGATCAGATGAATTCCTTCATATAGGCCATTTTTTCATGATTGTTGTTTAGTATTTTCCATTGACTATCACTGATGATTAGAAGTGCTTAACATAAGAATTTCTTACAATTCAGATTCTTCTTTACCACGTTCGCGTTCGGCAGCCATCTTGTTACTCTAATAATCCTACCGCATGCCTTGATTAGCGAGGGTAGAGTTCATAAGGTCAAATGACGTTATATGAGTAGGAACTACAATCGTTCGATTGCAACTCAAGTAACTCGAGTGCGAAGTCGCCCATTGTTCCTCACTTTAGCTTATCTTTACAATGCTACGAAAAAAACCTCCATTAATCCAAGAGGAGAAAATCAATTAATGATTTTGCTGGCAGATATAAACAGTTTCAACTATAGTTTCTATCAGTCGTAGAAAATAAATATTAAAGGACATTGGTCTCAGTTCAAAGTGAGAAAACAATACTTGTGACTCTGTGACCTTTTTCTCAACGATTATATGCATCAAGATGGTTTTTAAGATTCATCTTCTACTCTTGTGTATTATGTGTGCTGATACAGCCGAACAAGTTCTCTGGTCACTGATTAAAGAAATGAATGATGTATATGCAAACCTTCATGTAGTGCACCAAAGAGAGAAAACCGAGTGTATAGAATGCGGCACAAGAGCAAAGATGATAAACGGAGAATCATTTTCTTGTCATAACGGCGATCAGAGGTGTTTGGTTCATGATGCATGCCTTCTGAAATACAACCTTCCTAACGAAACTTTGATAACAGCAGTAGGATGGAGACATTTCTGCAATAGTAAGGGGACGTTTACGTACTCTTTATTTCAAGGGTTTTCGGGTGGGGATTCACTTGCTTTTTTTTTTACCTCTGCTGTATTTTTTGGATGGGATATATTTCTAATATATGTCTTTTATTGGCTTATATGACCTATAACATATATAAATCTCCCAGTTCTTTTCTCAGAGAAATTATTAGCATATAACAAATATTTTTTCCACGATTCAATACTACTAGCAAGTTTAATCATCTTTAATGTGTTTTTTTTTGGGGGGGGGGGGGGGTTCTAAAAGAGCAATAACAATCAAGAAATTAATATTGATAATGTAAAGATAATCGTAGGCGGTTTCAAACTAAGATTCAGTTAAACACTAAATGAAAAACAGCATAAGTGAGTTCGAAACCGACATTGACCGTTTAAATATTAACAACAAAAAAATAAATAGAAGGGAAACTAAGTATGTTTACTGAACATCTCTTTCTTTTACAGAGATATATGTAACAACGGAAGACTACTGGATTGACATTGGCCCTCTATTAACGGGCAGGCTATCCATACAGTTCTCGGTGAAAGCATCTTATGATGCCTACTTCGGTCTATCTTCCGGTAACACAATGACCTTCCCAGGCTACTGGATTGTTTTGGAGGGATTTTCAATAGCCAAGAGTTGTTTAAGAGATGGATTTATTCCAGGAAGTACCTGCTATGCCACACACATTGCACCCTATCTCACAAACACCGAGTATGTCAGGTATTGGGTACAGTGGGACCATGGAAATGTCCGTGTTGGAATTGGGGAAGCGTTTGGAAGCGCACAAATCATGCAACATCAGTTTCCAGACGTTTATCTTATCAGCAACGTTTTGCTGAAAAGCTATAAAAATAAAGCAAATTGGATAATTTATCTTTAAGAGCAAGTATGTCGGAAGCAATAATTCTTTAAAAAACGCCACCATTTTCAGCATTCCCAGGACTGATAATCACAATGTACGTATTATGTACTATACACGTGCATTCTAATTAAATCAGTTTAATCATCCAATCGATCAAATCTTTATATATTTACTACTTTTCCTTTTTTCACAAAACTAATTGAATTGTTTGTTGGTTTATAAGATACCCAATAACGTAAACCAGACCCTCTTTTAACACAGAACAAACATTATCTACAATGTTTCTTACAGTTATAAAACAAAATTTAATAAATAGATCCAATATTAATATTTATCTAGTATTGATATTGGTTTCGCTTTTTGGACCAAAAACAGTTGTCAATTACCAGTTAAAGACCCTGAAACATTCTACTACACCAAAAAAAACCGTGCGATTTCCGTTCGAGAAACATTTCATGTGAACCGTTTAGCGTTTCGGGTTTACAGTTTAGCGTTTCGGGTAAAGCGTGTAGCGTTTCGAGCAAAGCGTGTGAGTACCTTGTGGAACGTTTCATCAGATTCTATTCGGAACTCTCAAAATCAATTATTTTTTTTCAAAATGGCGCCCAAGTTTTACACTTCTTCAAATGGTTGGTGATTGACAATACACTAATGTATGTATACTTATGAAAATAAATTTAGAAAACGATACACCTATTTTTTAATCAAACTTGTATTCTGTTTCAACAAAAGAAAAAGTTTTAAACGGAGTCTTAGAAAGTCTTTCTACGGTGTTTCCGTGCCGGTACATTATTAAAATACACCATACATCAAAATGTTTTATACAGTTTACAAGATGTGGCTTCCAAAAAAAATCTTAATCAACTCTTGGAAGATCGAGCTTAATGCTTAAAATAGTTTCTGTTTCAGGGGTGTCGTATTGAAATTTTATCATCTTCACATATGTTACAACATAAGTAGAAACAAAAGATTATTATTAAAACACTCAAAATCCCCCTACATACAAATATATAGTATTTTAAAAGAAATAACCCAACCCCTCCCCGTAGAGACTCATAAATTGTATATTGAGTTCTTTCAAATACAATGTTGTGAATTACTTTTAGAAAAATGGAATTCCGAAATAGTGATAAAAACTTTTTAAAAAATCGTTTTGATTTTCCCCCTGGTTTTATGTGCGGAACATATTTTTCTACGTGGTTGATACGATCCAAGTAAAAAGAAAATAATCGTCTGATTGCGTAACATATTTTTCTGAATACTGTGAATAATTAACTTAGTTTTAATTGTCTATAATAATTTCAATGTATATAAATATATTTGTATGTTAAATAGTAGTTATATTTATATTGCATTCTTTCAAGCCATTTAAAAACAATTCTTAATGTTCAAAAAAACACCAAATACTGAAAAATCGATTGTCGTCTGTAATGATACGGATTTTAATTTTAATATTGATGATAAAGTTATTTCATTTGTCTGCCTTATTTTAATTTTTACGGAACAAACGTACGCTACGCGTACGCTGTACTATTTTTCCGCGACATTGATACAAATGATGGAATGACTCTATATAAGAATCAGAAAAAGAGTGATACATTGGGGGGGGGGGGGGGGGGGCCCAAATTTTAAACCATCTTTTGTATATTATCTTATTTATGGCTTAAAATGTTGATAATAAATTTCATTTTGTTAACCGGGTCCAGTGGTTGACATGGTAACCAAGCGCTATATTGAACGGGACCATTCAACTCTAAAAATGTTTTTAAGTAACAGATATTTCATCCATCTAACATAGGTTAAATTTTATATCAATGCTAGTATTGAGTTATAATGTAAAACAAAAGTGTTTAAATAAGTTCAAGAATCTCATGACATAAATGTTCATATACATGGAGTAAAAACCAAGCTTGTACATATGCATATATTGCAAATCAATGAAGTCACAATTCAGTGTTTTAGTAAACATTTGCAGCTTGTACAGATGACAGCAAAGTTGACTGATCAATTTCGGCAGCAACAGCCAGCAAATGTTCATCTTCAACTTCAGATTTGTTGAATTTCTTTGTAGATGTTACCAATCGGGAGAAGAATGATGCTATTTGGTTGCTATTCAAGCACTCACTGACAAGAAACACCCGATTGCCTTCAGAATCCCAAAGTCTTTTCATTTCACTTGCCATATCATCTGGGTTACATTTTTCCCCACGTTTATCTCCCTCTGCAAATTTCTCAATGAGACAATTTTGTCTTTATTGGAAATCTCTTGACCTTTCTGACTTTCTTTAAACCCCAGCCCATTGAAAGAACTTCAGCGTCAGCCAAAATTCTACAAGAATTTTCAACACCTGTACTTCCTTCCTGCAGAATAATCACATTTTTGCAGAGTTCCGCCCCATTTTTTTAATCAAGTCATATACCGATTCCTATTATAAACGGACATCATGTAAACCGACATGAACATGGTTTTCCAGTGCTTTGTAGGATGCAAAACTTTAATACAACCTGGCTCTGGGCAATTGAAAGATGAAACACTTGAAATTATCTGATCCAACTCTCTCTGTGTCTGCTAGAACGTTACATGCTTCATGGTTTATGACAGCTTTCATAACAGCAGCACTTAATTTATTACCGTCATTTGCCACATATTTTGGTGCAGATACAGTCCCTGAAACGTTCTACTTTCCCATTTTTCCGTGCGTTCACCGTGCGCTCACAGTGCGTTCACTTGCGCTCTCCGCTCCACTCTGTTCGCGCTCACCGTGCGTTCACAAAGCGTTCACCTTGCACTCACCGTTCGTTCAGCGTTCACTTATCGTTCAGTCAGATAATATTATATTTAGGCTAATAACAATACATACATTTAGTTTATTTGTTATTTTTTCCTGATTACCGACGAAACACAATGTAAGGATAACTCCCGAGGCATCCGAATAAATCGTTCATCTTGCGTTCACATATCGTTCACTGTGCGTTCACCGTTCACTTTGCGCTCTGCGTTCGCTCACCATTTACCGTTCATAAGCGCTCACCAAATTCCGTTCAGCGTGGGCTCACCGTTCGCTCAGAGTGCGTTCACCGTTCACTCACCGTTCAAGTGGGAAAGTAGAACGTTTCAGGGACTGCATGTGCAATTCTGAAATCACAATTATTATAGGATTTTCCTGCTTGGGCCTCTGAATATGAATACTGCTTGATGTGAATCCCTGTAAAAAACAGTGTCCTGGTTATAAATTTAGTATTGTACACATAATATACATATGCATGTTAATCTATTTCTTAGAGACTCTTTATTTTTTGCTATTTTGGTTACCGCGGTAGTTTAAATTGTTTATCCCCATTGCATATGAAAAAATTCTGTACATATTTTGTTTATAGAGTGAGGTATGATCAATACCTTAAAATATATATTCTTTACTCTGTTAATAGATTAAATAAGTAATTTGATGGTTAAAAATATCTTATCAAAACATTTTTAAAACCCAATAGATACATAACCTTAAATAAAAACATGTTAAATTTGAAATATGTAAACTTTGGTACCACAATATTTTAACCTCTCGAATTTAAACAAATTCATTATTGTCACTTTTTAAAGTATCAATGAATAAGGGAAACTGTACAGAAGAAAATGTCACTTTTTGATGATGGTATTTAGATGTACTGTGGTTAATGAATTATTTGAATTCAACATTTATTGAAGAGCACTAGTGTTACACGGTTTTAATTACATAGGTTTGTCCACAATACCTTTTTTTATCGTGAATATATAATGTGGAGTGTGTATGTCTCGGTAATCAGCTAGAAAATTATGTTCTCTTTCTTTTTCTAAGGTTTCCTGAATACTTTTAATCAAATATTTTAGGGAAATAATTAATCATCAATTTTTAAAACATGCATTGACAATCCCCAAACAAATCACACCACAGAACAAGTGATTTAGAATATAGATATTTTTCAAAGGTAAGATTAATTTCATATTGAAGAATAAAAAGATTGTTGTTTTTGTTTCGATAATTTCTCGTTGTGTGTAATGAAATATGAAGAGACATGATCACCTTTACAAAGAAAGTGTAACTCTAATTATGTTGTTCCTCTATCAGTTTGATTGATCTTCATTTACACTAATTCCTATTGAATTTCCTTGGGTTCTTTAAAAGGTATTATTAAACCTAAATCCGTTATCCACAAAGCTTAACTATACCAGCGAACATACGTAAAAATGCGATAAATGTACCTCAGTGTTGTTTAGGATATCGGAAAAAACGACATGAACGCAATCGGAAATAAAATCTATTAAAATATCTTGTAAACTTGTGAAATTCAAGTACAGACTAAGTGGAATAATGTAAGCAACGTTACAATTGCGATTTATTTAGCCAAAATGTTATTTTGGGAGAGAACGGAAAACAGAATAAAGCAATCGTCTGAAATAAAAGCTTTCTAGAAAGACAAAAGACTTATGAAATTCACGTATGGATCAAATAAAAGAATAATAACTTTTCAATACGCCAAATTAGGAATAGCAAAACATGCGTTAAAAACAATACATGATTCAAAAGAAGTGTACATGTAACAATCAGTTTAGCAATTTTCAGAGGGATTTGGTCGACAAACTGACTCTAAAGCATACTCATTAATCATATAAATGCAATTCTAAAGTGGCAAGGATTCCCTAAAGTGCGATTATCCCCCTTATATGAAGGAATTAAAAGTTAAATGTTATGTTATATGTACGTCTACATTTTGATTTAAAGTGGTATGGGACACCTCCATGTTGAGACGTACTATCTATCGAAATAAACAATAAAATCAAGTGTACTTTTATAAATACTTTCTTTCCCAAAATTGTCACATAAAAGCGTAGCGCAATGGGTTAGAGGGTTCACTACGAATCTGTAGGTCATGAGTTCGAATCCCGCTGGGGATTTTAAAAGGGACTTAGTCACGATTTGAGATCAAAATTTTATTTTTTATGTATAAAATAGTTTACTTGTGCATTTTGAAGGATTGACCAAAACTCGAGCTTTGTTTATAAAACAAAGAATTTCAAACTCTGTATTATCTTGCGTGTAACTCAATATTCGACTTTCAGATTTTGACGAAGCATTAAAAATACCCATATTAACCATTCTGAACATCAAAAATTGTGAAATAAAATTTAAAATTCTGAGCTCAAATCGTGTCTAGATCCCAACGTTTGATTCCAATATAACTGATAATTAGGTGATTTATTTTGTAAAGCAATTTCGATAATGGACGACATCACTCCTACTAGTTGTCATTCACACGCAGCAATCTTTTAAAACAGCAAATTTATCTTTCACAATTTTTGGGGGATGAATATTTTATCTTGAAAGTTCAAATAACCGAAATGTCAACAAATACCAACGCTTTACAAACCATTTACATGAGAATGTCCAGCCTCATGTTTAAATAAAATGAGCACAATGGTTCCAGTTGCTATGTACAACAAACATTGCAACGTTTACAGGTGGAGAAATAAAAAAACGGACGGACACAAGACCTCTTTTGAGATTGTAGCTTAGATAAACTTAATAATTATACATTTTGAACAATTGTTCCCAATCATTCGCATTTATATCATTTTACGTGTTACTCTTTTAATTACTTGGTAAACGCTCTTTTGACAGTTAGCTTAAATTTAGATATATCTTGGTTTATCGATTATGTTTAACGTATATACCTAACTAATAATTTTAACTAGCAATATAATAATATTTAAACAATTTTATAAAAAAAAAATTCTGATTTTCTAAAATTTTACATAAATACAGTTATGATTTGTCTTAAATTAAACAAAACGTGCATTACTATTAAGAATGCTTATTGATAACAACATATACGAACAGACAAGTGGAAAGCCCATGGGTTTAATGTTCTATCTAAGTAATTATGTAAAAATGTTTTCTAAATGCATTCTTAGTAAAATGTAAATAGAGAAATATTAATTGTTAACTTTGTAATTAAGTCATTGAAATTTATTTATGACCATTTGTAATTTGTCAAGTTTTGATGAATCGGTGATACGCAATACGTTCGATGCAAGTTTGACATTTACACTTTCATCGTTTTTGATAATGGTAAGGTAATGCACCATTATGACGGCAGGGAGGTGTGCGCCGTTTCTTACAAGAAACAAGACTATGGAACCAAGGTTCCAGACCACGTAATCAAAGTCAATATCGAACCGGTTCTCTTTGCGTGGAGTTAAAGCTTACTTTACTTTTTAATTTGTGTTGGTAAACGAATCATTTATTCATACTATATAACAAATAAATAATCTCAGATGAATATGTGTTCAAAATTCAAAAGAAAAGTTTAATCATTCATTGGGATTTCGGAAAGAAATAGACATGGAATTCAAAAAAAAGGGGGGGGGGGCGACTTATCCTTATTATAACATGATTTGTCACATTGTAGACGTTATAGAGATATATACGATATTATTATACTGACCATCGATATCAAATGCCGACCAGTATTTTAAAAGAAATACTTGTTTAATCATCATCATATGAACATTAGAACATTAATTTGAGCCTTTGAACTTAATATGAATGTTCAGAAGCGTATTCTTACATGCACAAATCACACGTTCGACAATAATATACAACAAAATAAGTCGGTATATATGATGTTGCTACAAGAGATTTTTCATACAGAATAAAAGATTGGGAAATATTTTATTGTAACTTTCATTGCGCTGCACATGTATATACTGAAAGCAATAGTTTCGTCGTCCTTATAAGTATTATCCGTAACATAGAGTTACATATCAAAAATAAAATTCCTAACACGAACTTATTAAAGAGGGAGAAAGTTCATATTTTCGTGAATGTTTTTAAGGGCCAACACCTCTTACGAATAACGTTACAGTGATCATAAGATAATGGTTGAGCTTAATTCTTTATAACTTTATAATGCAAATTTATAAATAGTTTGATTCACAATATTAACTGATTTGTCTTTCTCAAACAAAAATAAAATGGATTAATGTTAAAAATACCACAAAAATATGACCTTGATTGGTTATGGTCAATTTATTTAATTGCCAATCGAGAATAAATATAGTTTGATCACTATTTAATCAATTTTTTTTGTAGAGCTACAGCTTTGAAGTTTTGGGCTTCTTATGACCAGTATAGACTGTGTAAGGACCGTTACAGATGTATCATTGCTTTATGGTTCTGTGTCTTCATTATATTTGCTCGTGACATTTCATTTATGGATATACTTTTTTTTTCTAATTTAATACAGTTCAAATCAATTTATCAAATATATATTTTTTTTTTCATGTTTTATGATTATTTTTTTTTCTACATGTCCATAAATCGAAAGTTAGTCAATGAATTTTTAGTATTTCTAAAGTACATATCCATCGAGTGCGATTTTTTTTTTTATAGAGCATTATAATGTTAAAAATAATCGCAATTCCCTTTGTGAATTTTTATAACTTACTTAACAAGCGTTACCTTAATAAATTATGAATTTTCATGGGAATGTATTGAACCGTCGTTAAACAACCCCAACCATAACGTTTTAAAATGACAGAAATCGTGAATAAAAATTGATAGTGAATCTGCCTAGCAGTGTGTAATATGTTCACGCTTTGTTCACAATTTTAATTAGTAGCCACCGAACTAGAACTGGAACAGCATAAAGAAAAAAATATCGGTCTTCTTTTCTTGTTCTTATTGGTTCTAGTAGGCTCTAAGTATTATATTTTTTTTTAGTAAGAATCGAATTCGTACTCGGGGTTTCAGATTAGAAAACTTTTTTTTATATTCATACTCGTATTTTGGCCGAATGCAAAACTGCGATATTACGGTAAACACTGGAGCTCACTCTAAGTCATACTCAAAACAACAAGTCCTAAATAAATTCAGTACCTGCATATTAAATTGTCACATCTTGTTGTGGTGATGTGTTTACGCTTGACATAAAAATGTAAAATATAATGTAATGCATGTAATTTCAACATATGCTAGAAACTTTAAACAACATTTTTAAAAAAAATGTTTATATTATCGGATGTAGAGTTAGGCGTACATGTTCAACTAAAATAATTAATAAAAAGTAATAAGCTTCAGTAATGTACATGCAAATAATTATTCAAAGAAAAGGATTTTGTTGCAATAGTTCGACTTCCAGAGAATTCTTTTTCTCTCTACATTGACCGATTTAGAGATAGTTACAAAATCTGCGGGGTTTCTTCTTTGCTCTTTAAGTAAAAAAATAATAAAAGGCAAAAAGGGGTTAGTTCTAAACATAACAAAGGGGAGGGGGTATCATACAAGTAAACCAACGTTTTACTTATTCATTTATATGTTACGGCGGTACCGTACCCCATAAACTTGGAAAAGGTGAGGGAATAATAGGATAGAGTAGTCGGTATTTATTATTTATCGGCGGATCAAGTGACAGTTCAGCCAAGTTCCAACTCTCCCCCTGTAAACTCAAGCTTTGTTTTCTCCGCATGTTATTCATCTTCGCTAGCCAAGAGTTTTCGGTCCACTTCGCTCCCCATATGGGGAACGAAGTGGACCGAAAACCCTTGGCGAGCGAAGATGCCTGTTATTGGTCATCGCATACGCAGTTTAATCTGAAAAAAAAAACCAATACATTTTGATACTCGGCACACGATGATACGTCTAAAACATCAAGAATAAATAGAAGGAATAAAAGTGTAGGAATATCTGATTTATCAAGGAAAAATTGTTTTCTTGAACAAAACTTGTCCAATGATGATCCATTTTCTTCATGATCGTTTCTCTGCTTTTCTTCTTTACTGATCACAAACCTATAATTCTATAATTGTTAAATATTTATAATCTTTAAATTGCCACGAACTATCTCTGGATATGTTTCAAGTTTCATTTCCTAATACTTATTGTTTACAAAGCAATGTTTTTACTTCCTTATTGAATACGGCTACAAATAAACCGCTTCTGGTGTTTGACACATTCAATCTACTTAATTTTACTTAAGTCTGTTATTTCTAATTAGCACTAAATATGCAAAAACAAATTTCTACAACCTCAATGATGAAGAAAATCGAAAGTGTCGCATTTTCTTGATGCATAGTTTTTGCATTTATGAAGCAGTGTTTGTGAAAGACATCCAGTCATGTCACTATCAGCTGTGTTCCCCAGGGTTATTTATGTACGCAACGGGATCTGGCGCATTTTTTAACGAACTCAACAAGACTGAAGAGACAGTCTACCTCAGCCGCTCTATGTTGGCGAATCCTGCACCGGCCATGGTATAATACCTTCTTTGATAGCTGAATATCAAGCCTAAAAGAATTCGCCAAATCAGATACAAACCTGTTTTCGTTTTTTTATGTAGAAACACAAATTGAGAGTATTCAAAAAGTTTACCAACATATACTTGGTAAAGGTCCTCAAAGTGAGATTTTTGCTCCACGCATACGACTATTACGCATCGTGACACAGTACCCCAGTACTTCTTGGATACCCCGAAAATTAGTTTCTAAATCCAGGCATCTGGAGCGATTGCTATACAAAATATTTTATCGAGTCTATTTGTTTGCCCATAGGCAACACATGCAATTAATATGAAAGTCATGAGTTTGAAACCGGGTTGGTATTTAATAGTAAGTATAACCTCATTAAATTTCGAATGAATCCAAAATGATATTCTCTTATAATGAATGGATAAATAAAAATACCACAATCTTGTGCATGAAAGTTTGTGTGGTTCTCTTTCCTCATTCTTACATAATGCTGCTTTGCAACAGGTTCCATGGCTTGTCCATGTTTTGATGGCGTTAGGGCAAGGCTTGGTATCATCTGCATTATTAATTAAAAAAAAAACAAGAGGCCAACAGGCCTTAACGGTCACCTGAGTACCATAACCCATAGACAGACCTGTCGAGCAATCTCATATATGCATTTAATTAATAAGATGTTTTCTGTAGTAAAATAAAACCTAAAACATGGTAATGGCCACCCTCTTCCCTTCCTGAAATCACCCGAGGTTTATAGGGAATGCGACAAAGGAGTAATAATGGTAGTTGCCAAGTGCTTCTTGGAAAAATGAGAAAGCTTTAATTCATTATATACAGATATTCCACCTTCCTGGTGGTTATTTTAATGTCAACCGTCCTTGCAAACTGGCAAGGCAACTTGTCATCTAGCCACCTGGCTATTCTACCTGGCTATGCCACTTGCTTTGGCAACTTCGTTAAACAACTTGACACTTAAACACTTGCATGCAGCTTATCATATCACAGTGTTACACCTCAATGCGAAATTTCGACCAATTCTAATGTTAAGCAAATCTTACAGAATATACCACAGTATATTATATTTCTATGCAACACTTCTGCATTCAATCTTTACTCTAAGGAATGATTGGCCAACAAAGCTTCAGCTTTCAGTGTTCATCCTTGGAATTCCCATACAATGCATCTTCTTTCATAGAAATATAAGGCAACCCATATATTGACAACAAGTCTATCTGACTATTTAGAAACTACAACAAGAGGCCCATGGGCCACATCGCTCACCTGAACAGTTCCTTGTAACATTCTATTTCGTAGCATATGCTATTTCTATTTTAAACTTTGAACCCCTTCTGGGGTTTGGGGTTTATGGTTGGCTTTAAAAAATACACTATTCGAGGATCCTTGCATAGTAATCTCACAAACTGTGGCATTATAGTTCTCAAGAAGAAAATTTTTAAACATTTTCCATATATATTTCAATGTTAAACTTCGAACCCCACTTGGGGCCTCAGTATTAGTCTGGGGGTCACAATTTTACCAATTAAGAATCTACAATAGCCATGGATGCTTGCATAGTAATCTCACAAACTGTTGCGCTGTAGTTCTTGAGAAGAAGATTTTTAAACATGTTCCCTATATATTTCTATGTTAACTTTGAACCCCTTCTTTGGCCCCAATATTAGTCTGGCGGTCACGGCTTCCACAATTTAGAAACTTCACAATTTGAGAATGCTTGCATAGTAATCTCACAAATTGAAGCATTGTGATTCTCCAGAAGAAGATTTTTAAACATGTCCCCTCTATCTATGTTAAACTTTGAACCCCTTCTGGGGCCCCATTATTAGATCGACGGTCACGGCTTGTATAATTTAGAATTTCCACTATTTGAGTTTCCTTGTTTAGTAATCTCACAAATTGTTACATTGTAGTTCTCGAGAAGATTTTTAAACATGTTTTCAAAATATTTCTATGTTAAACTTTGAACCCTTCTTGGTGCCCCAGTATAGGACTGGGAGTCACGATTTTACCACTTTAAAATCTACAATTGCCAAGGATGTATGCATAGTAATATCCCAAACTGTTGCACTGCAGTTCTTGAGAAGAAGATTTTTAAACATTTATCATATATATGTTAAACTTTGAACCCCGCCTGGGGCCCCAGTTTTTGCCTGGGGGTCATGATTTTTACAATTTAAAATCTTCACTATACATACAAGCTTATGTAAATGTTGGCATTTCTGGTGCAGTGGTTCTTGAGAAGAAGATTTTTAAAAATTTATCTTATCTATTTTTATGTTAAACTTAGAACCCTGCCTGGAGCCCCAGATTTGGTCCGGGGGTCACAATTTTTGATTTAGAATCTTCACTATACATACAAGCTTTTATGTAAATGTTGGCATTTCTGGTGCAGTGGTTCTTGAAAAGAAGATTTTTAAACATTTTCCCAACGTATTTCTACGTTAAACTTTGAACCCCACCTTGGGCCCCAGTTTTGGTTCGGGGGTCACAATTTTTACAATTATTTAGAATCTTCACTATACATACAAGCTTTTATGTAAATGTTGGAATTTCTGGTGCAGTGGTTCTTGAGAAAAAGATTTTTAAACATTTTTCCAACGTATTTCTATGTTAAACCCGCCTGGGGCCCTAGTTTTGGTCCGGGAGTCACGATTTTTACAATTTAGAGCCTTCACTATATATACAAGCTTTTTTTTAAATGTTGGCATTTCTGGTGCAGTGGTTCTTGAGAGGAAGATTTTTAAACGTTTTTCTAATGTATTTCTATGTTAAACTTTGAACCCCGCTTGGGGCCCCAGTTTCGGTCCGGGGGTCACGATTTTTACAATTTAGAATCTTCACTATATATACACGCTTTTATATAAATATTGGCATTTCTGGTGCAGTGGTTCTTGAGAAGAAGATTTTTAAAGACATGCACCCTATTTTCACTGCTTCGTAATTATCTCCCCTTTAAAAAGAGTTGTGCCCTTTATTTTAACAATTTAAAATCCCCTTTTCATAAGGATGCTTTTTACCAAGTTTGGTTAAATTTGGCCCAGTGGTTTTAGAGAAGAAGTCAAAAATGTGAAAAGTTTACAGACGGACGGACGACGGACAACGGGTGATCAGAAAAGCTCACTTGAACCTTCGGTTCAGGTGAGCTAAAACTGTTTGGTTGTTTTGTTTTATACAATAAAAATACACTTGTATAGCTCTTTTAATCATTCGACCTCTTAATAACATTATTACCTTAGTGACTCAGGTGACCTAAAATTCCTATACATGGTACCCTTTGATGATTGAAAAATATAACTGGACCTGTTCTGATAAAACTTGTCATATAGTCTCTGTTTAACAACATTTCTTATCCAATTTTCATTTACATTTTTATTATTTTCATCTTCGTAAGAAATATTAGGTAGGCAACACATATTTAAAATATTATGAATACACTCAATATATGGATTTTAAACATTGTCAGTAGTAAACAACGTGCACAGGTATTTATATAGTATATGTACATTTTCGTTTTCTTGAGCCGACTTTAATTTGGCATCATATGCGACCATTTTAGTAAATACATTAATATAAAAAGGGTAACGACCAATTTCTCCATAGACCATCCATGACGACGTGGAGCTTTTAAGTGAAAAAAATTGTTTCAACAATTTTTAAATGAATGCTTTCTATAAGTTTTAGATTTTCATATCCCCACAATTCGCATCCGTATCATAAGAAAGGTACACACATTTTGTGAAACAGTTCAAGTTGATTCTGAACTGGTAAGTTGAATTGTCTAATTT
>WFKH01003881.1:64252630-64274237 GCA_016163765.1 Magallana hongkongensis
ACCCCATTTTTCTATAATATTTATTATTTTGTGCATTGACGTCCGATACAGAACGAAAGAAAGATGTACGCAATGTTTACAATCCCAAATTTAAAGAAACCAACAATCTTGATTCTAATTTTTCTGATATACCCATCCTTCGCAGTTTCAGAAGCCCACCTTCCATGTCTTTTAAACAATCTATCAGGTATACCGGAATTAGCACACACAGTAGCACCCCCTGCCCTTAAACTATGTAAACCATATTTTGAAATATCGGGCACAAAACATTCAAACGCTTCTATAAACAGTTCTCTCATTCTCGTATATGTCAAAGCTTTATTTCCATTCCGAACTTTATATCCCGATTTAGTCTTACTCATGTTACGAAAAATGAAATCGGAACAATTTGATGAAAATTCACACCATTTGAAAAACATTTCTAAATTTTTTACAGGACACATTTCACTTTCAGTTCTAGCAATCACCACCCATTGTCCGTCTCTGTAAATATCAGTTTTACTTTTCTCAATAAAAATTGTCATATGACTTTCCTCAAATTTCACATCTGAACATCATATGTTCAAAAGCTCATTGCTTCTTAAAAAACCAGCATATGCAATTAAACAAGCGCAAATAGATCTCTGATTATAAATATTTTCACTCTGAAAATATTTGTTATACATTTTCTTTAATAAATCTGCAGTAATTGGCTCTTTTTTCGTCCTTGGTATAGACAGTTTTCTTTTTCCCGATTCAAACACATTTTTCACTAACTCCGAATCAGTTGGAGGAGGTAATCCAATTACGGAATACGCCCAACGAATGCCATAAACAGCTGACGTTAACACACTTACAGAAACGCCTTCTTGAATTAAACTGGCAAGATAAATACTAACAATTAATGGTTTTTTTGAAGATCCTTGATCAATCACTACACCATTCTTCTTTAACCAATCGTCCCATTTCTTGTAACTTCTATAATAACCTTTCACTGTAGAACTTGCTCTACTTTCGGACAATAATTCCGGTATATCATGATTTTTTTCCCGCAAAATTTCTGGAAGGATGGCTATATCTTTATCATATGCCTGCAAAAATATTTGTATAAACAAAATTAATTATATAATATTGTCTATTTATAACACATGCATTATCAAAACATATATCATCATCTACAATCAATGTACAATCCCAGCATGGGAAAATTTAAGTCAGTATTTCCGAACATTGACCCAACACTTCTTCCACTCATAAAAAATTGTTTATCGTTAGGTAAATAAACAATATTCTTTACAAAATCACAAAACTTCTCTCCATCTGGACAAGGAATTGGCCAAAAATTAGCCGATTTCCACATTGGAATAATTAAACACCCAAAAGTTTTATCTTCCTTAAATTTAGCCAGCACTCTAGCTACTAAGTATATTGGAGGGCAAAACCACCCGTTTGTATTGGACCAAGTTCCTGTAAAAGCATCGATTCCAAAACATTTTACATTCCAGTATCTTGAATAGAACAGTTTTAATTTATGATTACTGTCACTTGCAAACCAGTCAACTTCAAAGGGTCCCCACAAACTGTTCAAATACTCAAAAATCTGATAAGACACTCCCCAATCATCTGCATCATTTAAATTACTAATAAAATCTGCCTTCTCATTTTGAGATCTTGGTATCCATTCTATATCTAACAAAATACCATTAATCAGACAAAACTTATAAACATCCAATGCTATGTTTTGTAAATCCTCCTTCATACTGCCTTTGTTTACAATGCTAACAACATTTTTATTATCCGTAAACCACTTTACTCGCTTCCCCGCAAGTTCATGACTTAACGACAAAAAAACTCTCAATACTGCAACTAACTCTCTCCAAGTTGAACTTCTACAAGACTCTTCTGAATTCCACGCTCCGTGAGCTACACCATGTTTGCTTTCAACACAATACCCTCCAAATCCATGTCCGCTAGCGTCTGAATAAACTATTTTATCACAAGAAGGCTGCATAAATAAATTTCTTACATTAATACAATTAATGTTATCAATCCAAAATTGAATTTGTTTGATACTCTCATCCGACAATCGAATATATGCATTCCAGGAGTAAGCATTCAGTATATCTATACTAATACATCTTGTCATAAGTTGACAAACTGACCCTATAACTGTAGACATTGATATAACTTGACCTACAAAACTAGCTACCTTTCTAACAGGAACTGTTTTATGTTTATTAACGACTGATATGATCTCTAAACCAGTTTCCCGAACTTTCTTCAACCTCCTCGCAGGTATTGTCAAAACAAACTTAACCGTATCAATTGAATAACCTAGCCAGTCTAGACTCTGAATGGGATTCCACAATGATTTGCTTTCATTGATAACAAAACCACTCGACCGTAAATCTGCTCGAACACTCTCAGAAATGTATTTTGCTGATTCAAAATCCTGCCCAAAACCTATACCATCATCCAAGTACATAACAATACATTTCCCCTCTCCTCTCCACTTCTTTACCAAAGGTCTTGTAATTTTAGTAAATATATAAGGAGCCGATTTTAACCCAAACGGCAGAACTAAAAATTTAAAAAACCTCTGTTTACCATTCACAACCCAAGAAAAACCCAAGAACTCTGCGTGAGGATAAAACATTTCGACATGATGGTACGCAGCATGCAAGTCAAAACTAAACATGAATGAATCAGTTTTAACATAAACTAAAGCTGTTCTAATATCCTCATACTTGACACTTTGCTTCAAAATATGCAAATTAACACATCTGAGATCTAAGATAAGTCTCTTTTTACCGTTTGATTGAACAGAGACTGTGAGAGGATTTACAATAAATGGTATATCTACACATTCCTCAATTAGCCCGTCTTCTAACAACTCTAAAATTGCCATTTCAACAAATTCACTATGAAGTAATGCTGAATTATTATTTTTCTGAAAGCATCTTTGAGGCACACTGTAAAAAGGTATTTTATATCCATTCTTAATAATTTCTAAAATGTTATCATATGCACACATATTTTTCCAAAATTGTAAATGTGCTTTTAATCTACCTTTAACTTTAACAGAACAAGAATTTTGATTTTTATATTCATATTGTTCAAACTGTTCAAGTAAATACTCATCTTTCACAAACTCTGATGCCTCAGGCTGTGCTCTGCTTTTTGTCTTTTTGTCCCCCACTTGATCTGCTCCGGACAATAAGCGGGCATTCTCTTTGGAAGTGGGTGAAGTCCCCGCACACGTAACACCCACCGACACGAAAGGGCGTGGTCCCAAACTGTTGTTTCTGCAGAAAAGGTTGCTGTGGCACAAGACGAGTAGGATAAGCCACACGTGGAACTGGATTAGCATAATCCGAGAACGGATTTGGTGCGGTGGAGGAGGGTTTGCTTTTCCCCTGTTCCCGATTGTCCCTCGTTTTAGTGGACATCTTCCTCTTCTTAATGGCACGATTTTCCGCTTTATTTATTTTACTTTCGTCGTCCGAATCACTTGCGATTGGGTTTGAAACATACCGATTTACAGTCTCCCACCCTCCGGAGGACGAATCTGCTATTCTTATATGTTTATTTCTGTCCTTTATTTTTACACTTGCCTCTTGGATTAATTCTTTAGCGTAATCTAGCTTCCCGTTGTCTATTGCCCAGTTAATAGAACTTAACGTCTCCTGAACCTCTGCGTTGAAACCGTACTGGATTTTGTTCCCTTTAGACTTCCAAGATATCTCACTTTCACCCTTGAATTTCTTCAATTCAGAACTTACAGAAATATTTGCTCCTTGAATCTCTTGTCTCAAAGTAGATATTTTGTTATTCACATACTCTTTAATGTCTTCTTTTTGAGACTTAAGCTCCGCCAAGACATCGGCAATGGAAGGCTCGTTCTGCATACCTAGAGCGACTTTCTCGTGCCGTCCGGAACCGTCAGAATGAATACCACTCGAACATACTCTACCCGTAATCACCTTCGAACCCCGCCTACCTCATGAATATTCATCATTACCACAAAAGAAAATATTTTCAATCTAAATCACTACGTTCAAACGAAAGAAAATATATTTTGTAAAAGTGATGCGTTAAGTTTTATTTCTGATTTGTTTTCTGTTTTTGCATAAAAGGTACAATGTACTTTAAGGCGGAAGGTACCCCATCTTTGATATTTGTGTATATATACAATTTGCTAAATTATCATGCTTTATAGTTCTGGTCGATTCTAGTCACAATACTGTGTTTATGATTTTTTATATTGTAGTTTTTAGGATTGTGGCAACTTCTGAATGTTTTATTAGTCACAATTCCTACATAATAATTATGGTTTTGTGTTTTTTTGGATGTGGTATTCTTGACTGTTTTAGATTGGTTTTTTGCATTATCTTGCCATTTATTAGCTCAATAAATGACCATTCAAATTACTCAAACAATGTGTTGTGTTGTAATGTGTCAAACAGAGCACCATCCTATCAGCTTTCCATAAATAACTTTTCAATACGCCAAATAAGGCATAGCAAAACATGCGTTAAAAACATTAAATGATTCAAAAGGAGTGTACATGTAACAATCAATTAAGCAATTTTCAGAGGGGTTTGGCCGACAAACTTACTCTAAAGCATATTCATTAATCATATAGTTGTAATTCTAAAGTGGCAAAGATTCCCGAAAGGGGCAATTATTCCCCTTATATGAAAGAATCAAAAGTTGTTAAATGTACATACACACTTGAATTAATTCGGTGCTAAGTTCCATGATATTCTTTTAGCGGATTGAGAAAGGTTTAAAACGATCATTTTGCATCCAATGATTATTCCCCGTTTTTCTCCTGAAATCCGAGTGGGTTTAAGCATGCTTAATAGAAATGACAGAGACAATGCATTTACCTTTAGTAACAACTTAGATTGAAGTACCATAGGTTATATTTAAACAATAAAATGCTTTCTTTGGTGATTCATGCGGAATATGAAGGTGGCGACATTGCAGAAAAATGCGTGTTATGTAATTTTTTCTGCAATGTTCGTTACCTTTATAAACCGCATGGATCATCAAAGAAAAGATCTGAAGAATTTTTAAAATCTCTGAATCAACACGCAGATCAACTATGAAAAAGCTAATTGTATTCGGCGCGCCGACGCGCTTGCGCAACATATTTTGTTTGTAAATTAGATTTTCGATTATACGATTTTATTATCATCGGGCACGATGTTTCACTCCGCCAGAATGAGAAGTGAACAACGATAGTAGTTGATGCACAAAGTAATAAATAATCCTGATATCAATGAGTTAGATTTAAATGAGGCACTTGATGTCTTTTTCAATAGCAAACTATTATAGAAACATTGAGTGTATATGAGAATATAGACATGCGCGGATCCAGAAAATTTTTCCGGGGGGGGGGGGGGCCGACGGTTATTTGAGTTTGCCAGGGGGGTCTGATGCATATTTTTGGTAATTTTATAATGTAAATTTAAAGAAATTTGAATTTTGCTGGTTGGGGTCTGGACTCTCCTGACCCCCCTCTAGATCCGCGCATGATAGAGATGATAAATGAATGAGAGAAAGAAATCTAAAACCGTTTTGATACTGTGAATTTTGTTTCTAGTTACTAGTTTCTAAATACCACTAGAAATCAGCTTTATTTTATCTCGAGAGCATTAGGGGGAGGGGGAAACAGCCGGTAGCTAAAATGTTAAAAATATTTCTTGCAATAATGAGAAATTTCTCTGTACTATTATAGTTATCATTATAGTACAGAAAATTATCATATTATTAAAATAAATATTTAAACGTCAAACATCTGTGTCCTGAACCATCATCCACCCGGAGAAACCGTACCCTTGATAAGTATTCCTTCATGTAATAGGGTACGGGTTCTGGAGAGGGAAACATTATATTTTTTGTATAGTAGTACCTTGCATTATTATTATTTTTAAATTGGCAAGACGTTTTCACTTGATAAATAACATTTATATATCGGGAATAGGTGCTGGCGAAATTGAAGTTAGAGAAAATGTCTGTACAAGTCTGTACAAGCCTTCTTGTCATAAACTTTATAATATTAATTGCTCAGACGACGCTTAACCGTGTGTAAACATATTTGATTTTATTCACACGATGGACAAATCTTGCAGATATTTAATCACTTAGCTATACATATTTAGATTTTCATACTGGACGGCCCATTCCTCTGATTTATAATGTTTAGGCCAGTTGGGCTATTGACTCAACAAGTCCAATTTCCAGACGATTATATATCCATGGTATTACTAAATAAATACGAACAGTATGTGTTTGTGAAACACTGATACCCTGTATGGTATTTTATGGCCGAGAATAGTCTTACAAGAGTAGACTAGACTCCAGGATCAATGTCATATTAAAGATATAAAATATTGTTAGGTGATGTCCGAAGGAAATAAAAACCAAGCTCAAAGTTATAGCAAAATAGAACAAAATCCAAGGTCAAATAATGAATCACAAATGAAATACAAACAACATTGGTTTGTGACATTAAAGAATAAATCTGCGATATATGAAAGCTCTACCGCCTACCGTTAAAGCTGTTTCAATTGAATCAATACTGTTTGACAAGGTAATTACTATCGGGCTCGACATAAATGTAAGCGATAATGCTTTAAAATAAAGAAAAATCGACGTCATTTGAGTGTTTTACTACGGGAAGATTTTCCTTGGAATAAAAGAATTGAGATGGACAGGCGGGCGCGCCGACGCACTGAATACAATTAGCCTAGATTCCCATGCATTTTCATTGCATCTTGTGTTTTAGAAATTAACTCAATAGCTTCTTGTTCTGTGGGGCATGACTTAAGACCTTCATCCACGTAAAAGTCATTGACAATGAAGTCCCTCACTTCTCGTCCATGTGTTTCTGCAGAGAGCTGTCCAATGCATTGAAGCCCATACATAGCTATGGATGGTGATGGGCGATTTCCGAATACATGTACTCTCATCCTGTAAGTCACTAGAGGATTTTCTAATTTGTTATCTTTGTGCCTTAGAAACCGGAGATAGTCTCTGTGTTCCTCCTCTACAAGGAATGAATGAAATATTTGCTGAACGTCAGCAACAACTGCTACCGTATCTTTTCGAAAACGGATGAAGATGCCTAAAAGATCGTTGATGAAATCGGGACCTTGCAAGAGCTGATCATTTAAACACACACCTTCATACCTGGCCGAGGCATCAAACACTCCACGTATTTGGTCAGGTTTGCGTGGGTGATACACACCAAACAAAGGAAGGTACCAGCGTTCTTTACCTGGAGGTAAGTATTGAGCTAATTCGGCATGCTCATTGTCTAATATCTTTTGCATAAATGCAAGAAAGTGGATTTTCTTCACTTCACTGTTGTGTACACGTCCAGTCTGTTTAGGCGAGTCAAATATATGTCCTGGGTCGTTTCTAGTGATACTCATTTTTCGTATAAATTTAACAAATTTAGTAAAGGGTGGAAAGAGTACAGTGTTTTGCTTTTTGTGATTAATTACACGCGTGACCTACTTTTCCTGAATGTGCCTCACCAGTTTCTGGATGATGGGTTTGATACCAAGAGATGAGTCGAGGTAGGAAAATATGGACTTGTACTCGTCAAGATTTTTCACAGCCTCAATTTCTGTAAGTAGATCATGAAGTGAATATTCATGTAGTTTCTTGCGGTCTATGAAGTCTATGCGTGCTTACAGAGAGGACTCTAACAACTCTGCAGAACCAAAGCGTTCATCCATGCGATTCCAGATAGTTTGTAGACATTGGACAGGACTACTGGCACATGATGTTCTTGCACTCATAACTAGTTTGTAGTAATCTGAGTTCTTATGAACTCAGTTTGTTAACGGAGAAATGTCTTCATATGGTAAATTTAATTTAAATTTAATGTCAGTCATTATGGTTTTAAATTGGGTTTTCCACACATTGTATCTGTCTGGTCTGTCTTCAAATTGTTGTTTTGAAGGCTCTCTAGTAGAATGTTTTTCTTGATGAGAAAGTGCGAAGTATCATTGATAAGACTTTGTGGTTGAGATGATCTAGTGTCCAACACAGCTAGAGTATCCTGATTTTGAAAGTGTAAGGCATCGTTGATAGGACTAGGTGGCTGGGATGGCCTCGTGTCTAATACAGCTGGAGTATCCTGCCTATGAGAGTGTGACGCATTGTTGATAGGAATATGAATTGGTGGCTGAGATTACCTTGAATCCAACGCAGCCGGAGTATTCTGCCAATGAACAACAGTTTGACGGCGAGTGTTTGAAGGAGAAATTTCTGTCTCAACGTTTTCACGTGCCTGAGGTACAAGCGTAGTAGCTTGAGGTGAGAGTACTTGATGGGATGGAACAGCATAATAAAGTCCGTCGAGATAGTTCATGGTTTTGTCGAAAGGACTAATCTCTTCGTTTGGGGTGTTCACAAAATCAGTTTGGTCTAGATCTTCTTGTAATTGATTTTCAAGATAGGATGCTTCTGCATCAGCTGCTGCAGCTAGTTTTTGCTGGTTCAGAATCTCTAGTTGTAAAGTTTTTTCAAACTGTTCTTTTTTTATTTCTTTTATTTTTCACAAATTGAAGTTTAACTTTCTCTGATTCTGCCTTTGTTCTTTTACTTGTAGCAATGCTCGCATTTGACGTTCTTGTTGTGCTTGTTGTTCAAGACTTGTGCGATTTAGCTTCGGCTGATTCTTTTTTATGGACCTTCTCCATCAACTCACTGTACTGTTTCTTGATGTTTGTCATGACAGGCCAATAGTCCTCTAATTCCTGTGTTGATCCCGAGACACGCGAATGTGCCAAAAAATCCAAGTAATCGTTTGTACAACTGTCATATCGTTTATAGGCACTTAGCAAAGTTGACTCTGTGTTATCTAGAGCTGCGATAGATTTAGATAACGGTTCGAATTTTGTAAAACAATCCTTAAGAATCTTACATGCAGACTCCACTTTGTTGTAGAAGGAGTTCTTCTGAGATAGGTAGAAGCTTTCACCTTTCTCTGTGAGCTTGGTTCCCTAGCATCCTCACTGTCCTGTGTAGGCTCTGTTGGTATGGCGTTTGGATCCATGTCAACAGTCGTAAGGTGTGTGAGAATCTCTTAGACGCTGTTAATCTTTTCACTATGCTGCCTCTGGTACACAGCTAGTTAACTGAAGACTTGTTTCATTTGCATGTAATCTTTAATACGGTGAAAAGCTACAAAAAAAAAACAAGTACAATAAATGACTAGGCGTTAAACATAGTACATAATAATACTGTATACATTTTCTTTAGTTTGCAGTTGACTAGTAATATTACTTCTTTTATAATAGAAATGACTACAGTGATAATACATTTTGACATAAATGGACACCCGTAGAAAATTTTACCCGCGAAACTGACAATTACTATGATGTTGATTTATCACATTAAAATACCTAGTGCATATTATATACTCGAAGAAAAACATCATGTTTCTATGAAAATATTAATGCAATTAATTAAACTTACATTGTGAGCGTGTAGAGATCGCCAAAAAACAGATAACTCTAGCAACAAATGTGCTCCCGAGCATGGGCGGAAATAACAAAACAAAACGTAAAAGATGCATCAACAAGTACAGGTTGTAAATATCCGGAATTATGGAACGCCATAGCTGCCTTATGTGGTCATTTCATGAGAAGATGGTGCTTTATTATATTATGCTGTGGTTATTTCATGTGAAGATGGTGCTTTATTATATGAAGATGGTGCTTAACTATATATGATGATGGTGCTTTATTATATGAAGATGGTGCTTTATTATATGAAAATGGTGGTTTATTATATGAAAATGGTGCTTTATTATATGAAAATGGTGGTTTATTATATGAAGATGGTGCTTTATTATATAATGATGGTGCTTTTTTATATGAAGATGGTGCTTTGAATACTGATTCAGAAAGTTCAGATGAATGTAAAGAGAGCTTACGCGAGAGTTTGAGTGAGTGATCTGTAAAAAATAATGTTCCAAATATGTCACTCGGAGATTTGCTTCAAATTTTAAGATTGTCGCATCCAGATCTGCGGAAAGATCCGAAGAAACTTTTATGTACAGAAACTAGTTACAATATAATGAAAATATGTGTTAGGGAGTATTTTCACTTTGGACTATCTAGTAGTATGACAAAGTATATAATAAACTCACCCACGTCCTTTTATGAAACTAATATCTATCTGAAAGATTAATCTGTAATAGTTACATGATGAAACGAGATGATGCATACAAAATATCGCTGAGTTTATAAACTCGAGGAGAAGGAGCCTCCGAGTTTGCAAAACGAAGCGATATTTTGTATGCATCATCGAGCTGTCAATCATGTAACTGATTTATCTTATGACCTTACATTGAGCTCTTCCCCATATTTGGTAATTTGTTTCATCTACAAATAATGATTCTTAAACCACAACATGTGACTTTCGGAACTCGAAGGGTTTGTGGTATCAAGTTACCAAATTCCAAATTAGGTAATTTATTTGGAAGCATGCCACGTGATCAATGACCATGCTGGACAGTCGTTATTTGCACCGCACTCAGCCAGGCCGTCGCAGAGTACGAACTGAGCCAGTCTGATCTTAATCCGGATATTGGATTTGGGTATTTCGACCTAAAAGATTGGTGTTTGGAAGCTTTTCCCGTGTTAAACAAGAAACCGAACCGCAAAAGGGAGGAAGCTAGATTTGGAAAACTGGTGTCGAGCATCGACATAAGCGCGCTTCAATAAAGTTAGGAGAGTAAAAACACGCGCCGCAATACGTCATAGGCATTGAAAGTATTCAACGACTGGAGAACTCAGCAAAACCAACAGCATTGTGACATTTATGTAATCCCCGAGTTACTTACAAGTTCATATCGAGAGCTAGGATTCACTTTATCATTGTTTTGTGATTGAAGCCAGGCGCGCGGATGGTTCCCCCTACCCCCCACAGACTGTATATCAGATCTGTTCCGGTATCTTGCGTTACATGCGGGAGGAAGGCGTAAGCGATATGAACTTTTTAGATGCGAAGGATGCACGTTTCCATGACTTCAGGAAAACTCTGGACGCGCGTATGAAGGAACTTGCATCTCAAGGAATCTGTGTGTCCGTCAAGCAAGCAGATCCGTTTACTCCAGAACAAGAGGACGTGCTTTGGAACAAGAATTACATTGGACCGCATTCTTCCAAAAGCTACATAACACAGTATTTTACTATAATTGCAAACTTTTTGGATTGCGGGGCCTAGATAAACACAGAAAATTAGAGGTATGTCAATTGAAATGCGACGTTTCCGACGGCAAAACATACATTGAATTTTGTGGGCGCACATCAAAGAATTTTGCTAGAGAACTTCACCAGAGGAACATTCTTGCAAAATCAATCCGCCACTTCTCTGAATCGGGGACGCCACGAAGTTTGTACGATATACTTGCATCTTACATCTCTATGGTGGAACAAGGTCCATTCTATAGACGGCCACTTCCGGGACCCGAAATCCGCTTTGGAATTCAACCTATGGGGGTCAACAAGTTGGGAACCATTATCAAGACCATGTGTGCTGAGACAGGGTTTGTTGGGAACTTTTCAAACCACTCTGGAAAACGCACTTGCGCAACGACCTTGTTTCAGTCCGGTAAGTTGCATGGTTTAAATGAAAAAAAAGTGTATTAAAATTATCTGTGTATTGGAATTTTTGTTGTATGTGTGTAATTTATAATTTGCTTTTATTTGACTGTACTAGGTTTTGAGGAACAGCAGATTATGGAAAGAACAGGCCACCGTAGCTCCGCCGTAAGAACTTACAAGAGGCAATCTGAGCAGCAACTTGTTGAGGTCAGTCGTGCATTAGAGCCATCTGAGAAATCCCTTAAGCAGCATGGGGATATCGGGAAGATAAACGCAACAACCCAGGAGCCGGAAGATGCCAAAGAGAGAAACAACGCGATTCCCGTGTCCAAAAACACCGGAAAGGAAAGTGTGCAAATTCCTATAAGTGAAAAAATTATTCGCTTGAAGAATTGTTCAGTAACAACCCAGGAGCCGGAAGATGCCAAAAAGAGAAACAACGCGTTTCTCGTGTCCGAAAACGCCGGAAAGGAAAATGTGCAAATTCCTATGAGTGAGAAAATTATTCGCTTGGAGAATTGTTCAGTATCAATGTCATTTTTGTAAATGAAATGATGTAGGCTTTTTGCATTTTTTATTTCTGCACAAGAAATTTGAAAACTTGAAACCAGCCAAATTGAACTGTTATGATTATTTAACTAGTTTTGTGAAAAAACTTTACTATTTATAGTTCGGATTATTTGATATGTTTGCATTAAAATGGAAATTAACATGATCTTGGTTCATTTGCATAACTCCTACATTTTAGTTAAAAGAATTTGATATCTGATGCTAAATATCGAATATGTGATATTTAAAATATCTCCACACTTTTGGTGATATGCGAAATACATCTTTATAAAGATCAAAGGAAAATTTGTCGGTCATGGGATAATGATGGCCTACCTCTGTTCAGAATTTCTCAGCATCAATTTTGGCCAATTCTTGGTATGTTTAAAAATGACGATAAGAACCATTTATTATCGGCATTTTTCTGGAACCAGCAAACCAAAAAATTTGCACGATTTTTTTTTTTTTTGAAACTTCATTCAAGAATACGAGGAACTTAAAACTAACACTTTATCTTTTAAGGGAAGAATGTACATTTGGAAATTCATTCTGTCATTTGTAATGCCCCTGCCCGTGCATTTCTCAAATGTGTTAAATCATTTTCTGGCTACCATGGGTGTGATAAGTGCGCTCAAGAGGGGGAATGGAGGGGTAAAATGACTTTTCCCAAAACAGACGCACAGCTTCGTACAGATACAAGTTTTATAAATAGGACAGATGAAGAACATCATAAAGGCATATCACCATTTTTTTGCATCAAACATAGGAATAGTTACACATTTCTCTCTTGATTACATGCACCTTGTGTGTTTGGGGGTTACAAAGCGTTTTCTTCTTCTGTTAATGAAAGGCCCCCTTAAATGTCGCTTAAGTGCAAACAGCATAAAAAGTATTTCAGAAAACTTAGAAGCATTAAAAAATAATGTGCCATCAGAATTTGCCCGCAAACCGAGAACTATTAATGAAATAGATCGGTGGAAGGCGACAGAATACCGACAGTTTTTACTTTACACAGGTCTGGTAGTTCTCCATGGCATAGTTCATACAAACATCTATCAAAACTTTTTACTCCTTCATATAGGAATTCATATCCTTCTCAATGACACTTTGAGCAGTGCTTATAATCAGTACGCTCATGATATATTAGAGGGTTTTGTAAACCATTTAGTGACATGGTCGTATATAATGTACATTGTTTAGTACACCTCTCAGAAGATGCCAAAGTGTATGGCAGTTTGGACAAAATTTCGTCCTTTCCTTATGAAAACTTTCTGGCCAAGCTTAAACGCATGGTTCGAAAACCCACTTTTCCACTTTCTCAAATTATCCGCCGTCTGTCAGAAAAAACCAACCTTAATATTACGAGACCATCATATCCTGTTCTAAAAAAGAAACATCAACATGGCCCTTTGACAGACGATCTTTTAACATGTATACAATACACAATTGTAAAAACACTAAAATTTCAACTTAAACTGAATGTTAAGGATAGCTGTGTTAGACTGAATGGGGGCATCTCAATAGTAAAAAACATTGTACAAGACGACAATGATCAGGAAGTGTTCATAGTGTACAAGTCATTTAAAAAGAGAGAGAACTTGTTTACATCCCCTCTTGACTCAAGTTTATTAGGAATAGTGTTGGTGTCAGAGCTAGAGAATGAATTCAGATCAGCCAAGCTATCATTAGTTGAAGCAAATAGCGTCTTGCTTCCATTCAAAAATAAATTTTTTGCAATACCATTCACAGATTCAGTGTGGTAATTATATACAGACGGGATGGAATTTCATAAATATTCATGTACTTAAGCATTGAATCATTACTTTTTTGAAAGATATAGTCTCATACATGTAACTGCAGCGGTGTGGGCATATAAATTGAGTAACGCGAGAAAATTTGTATGCACACACCGCTGCAGTTATGAGATTATATCTTTCCAAAAATAATGATGTAATGCTTGTACATGTATTTACATTTTTTTAAAATTCTTGTTTTGTCTGCAAATGTAATTTATAAATACGTTTTAAATCCTATTTTATGGTAAGAGTGAGTTCAAATTAATGGAAGAGCCACAATCGTGTCAATTGATTTTCGCTTGTGACGTTGCATTTTACAGCGTTCAACGTTTGTGACGTCATAATAAAACTTGACATTTTAACCTTTTCAGTACCCTGTGTGTGTAACAGTGTTATTACTGCGGTAGCTTTCCACATACGCGGCTATGTTAGAACCGTTTTAACAAGAGCTTGGACTTGCGGTGGGATGCTACTATCTAGTTTGCCCATCAAAACAAGCTTTCAAATATTGACCTCCTTTCTTCTTATTCGCTAAGAGAAGCTCATTAATATTCATAGACTGTCAAAACCGGAAAGTTGTTTGCCTAGATCTGCTCTGTTGGGCGAAATATACATCCCTGGATGAATTCGGACGAGTGTCATTGCGTTCAATGTATTCATTTCTATTAGCCAATGACAGGACAGTTAACCATGAGTAGACCCCGCCTTCATCAAATTGGAGTTTGTAACGTACTACCGAAAGTCCAAGCTCTTGTTAAAATAGTTCTAAGGCTGCCCGAATTATGTGTGGAAAGTCACTTGTCTGAACTTCATACAACATGACGTCATAATTAACTTTGACGTCACGATCTGCATTCCTTTCGATAGTTCTCAGTAGTCTAGTAAACTCAGAGAAAAAATAGTCCGAAATTGAACAAATTGCAACAGAATTTTTTTCTCTTGTTTAGAATAGCAATAAGCACTCTGAAGCTAATATAAAAAGTTTAGAGCATTCAAGTTAGGGGAAAGTGATTTTTTAGGTCCTAAAGATGGACGCCATGACACAAATGGCAACATAGAGAAAAAAATCTTTTTACTTAAAATGCTTTATGTATTTCACTCTTAAATGAAAAATTATCATATAATTACATCAGATTGTAAATAAAGTTTATAATATTGGTGTTTCACAGTATTAAAACATTTTTATAGTTCTATTAGTTCTATTACATTTATTTAAAATAGTTTTTTTTTAATGTTTGAGTCATTGCCAAATATACAAAAACTTTCAGAACAAGGTTACAACATATTGCAGCACTTTTATTTAAAATATTAACAAAATACATGTACATGTGTAATTAAACAGTTAATATTGGTTATTTTCATTGGCATCATCTAAATTGTCCTTTAAGTCGGGCTCGGAAGAATTAGAACAAGTTCCACGGCATTCGCCACAACTTACGGAACAATCCAAATTACTCTTTCTGCAAGTGCACTTTTTAGAGTCACAGTTGGTCTTGCAATTGCATTTGACTGTTTTAAGAAGAATGGCTGGTGCTGCAGGCTTGCTTGTTGTAACTGGAAATAGCTTTCCTGACGATAAGTACCATCCCCATTGGCATGGATCTATAACTATAAGTAAATCTGCATCATCTTCAGCATTTAATACTTTGAAGTTTGCATTTTCGAGTTTACCTCCTAGGAGACTAATAAAGCGCTGTTTATTTTTGGGATTTGTGAGGAAAACATCTTTGTTTGATCGACAAGGCATATCCTCAGAGAAGACCACTTCTGTGGCAGTGATGCCTTAGCTGCGTCGCATGTGAGCAATGTCTTTTGTGCTTGGATTATCAGAATAACCATCAAAGGCAATCACAGCGCCAGGATACCTGTTGGACACATATTCAATATATCTTCTACAAATTTCACCAAATTTTTCTCCTTTCAACCAAGGAATTCGATGCAAAAGTGCCCCACCATCAAGTACATACTGAATACTGGTTGGGATGTTATCCGGATGGCAATTTCCAAGATTCCAAATGTAGTCAGCAAGGTTTGACTTGTGTGCTTCTCTAGGTAAACCATTTGCATCAAACAATGCTGGAGGTATGCTGCACAACTCAAAAGTGAGAACCTCAGACAAATCCAAGTCCAGGCTATTTGCCACTGTGGCAAACCGTTGAAAAAACAATTGAGGGTCAATGAAAACAGGTTCCTCAACAATTTTCATAAGGTTTTTTTAGTTCAATGTGACAACTTGCTGTCATCTTTTAAAAGAGTATGTTGAAATAGATTGCCCACTCGTTGATTCAATGATTCTTTCACCAACTTCTTTTGCACTATCTACATTGACTTTACTGTCTGCTGTTGCCCCAGTTTCAATGTTTCTTAGTGATGGCAACTCCCCAAAAGGATCTCTCTCCTTTAGAAATCTCAGCATGCTCACAATATCCTTTTTGTCCCTTTCCATTCTGGAATTTCCTGCTTCTTTGTGCTGTTCACTAGTTGTATATGCTACACCTGTAAATTCATTTATTGCATTTGTAACCTCTGCACAGGCAGGCATAGAAAGTAACCACTGTGACCTCTGATTCTCTGACAAACCACGTCCTCTTGTTAGCCATCATGACGACTTAACACTTCTCATCAAGACCTGTTCTATAATGAGATCTGTGGACAGGCCAGCCCAGTGTCTGTCTGACCTCCTCATTACGTGGTGTCCATTTACGAATTGTAAATGAACGTCTGGATGTGTGTTTGCCAAGCTCTGCATGTCAGTCAAATAAACGTAAGATGACTTTGTATATAAATTATCATCTTCGCTAGCCAAAGGTTTCCGATCCGCATCGCTTCTCACGAACCCTTGGCATATCGTGCTATCAAAAGTCGGGATTTTTTTCCTGGATTTTGATTGGGGTTTACTGAAACCGGTCGACCAATCAAAAAGATGCAAAACATATCTGATTTAATCGGCAATGTTTTTGTACTGTTTATTCATGAGTGTCTCTAACACGCACAGCTCAAAACTCATATTTTTCTGAGTCTTTCTGTTTGAGCCTTCATGATACATGTAGTTTGCATTTCTTGCAATGGTGCAATGACAAGTACCACCTAATCTGTGTATCAAGAGAGGCATGCACTCATAGATGAAGGATTTACCGCTCCAAGTCTTACAACCTTCGAATGAATCCGATCTATATGTAACATTTAACAATATTCCCATTTATTGAATACGCTAGGCATTAAAAGGTTCTTTCAACATGTCAATATCATTGTCTATGGAGGCTGCCATTAGTGCACCAGTGACGTTTAAAGTACGGCATCTTTCATTATTTGGCTGATTTATAAATAGGCTGGCTGATCACGTGACCAAAAAAAATCCCGACTTTTGATAGCACGATATGCCAAGGGTTAGTGGGGAGCGGTGCGGATCAGAAACCCTTGGCTAGCGAAGATGATAAATTATGGCCTGATGCAGCAAAGTAAGGCAGCATATTTCGCACACATTTCAGATGTAATTCCCAGTTTCCAGTTCTTTCAGCTTTTAAAAAGGTCTTGAATATTGATATCATTTCAAGGTATTGTCCCCAGGCTTAGCAGTTCTACCATTGGCCATAAGGATTTGAACAACATTTTCAAATTTTCTACAGAGTCGCTTTACTTCCTCATCATTGCACATCATTTCAACTGATTTTTCTCCTGCCAGAAACTGGTCATATATTTCTTGAACTGTTTCTCTGGAGGATTGGCTAGTTTAAAAACTCATATCTGATAAATCTGTTTCATCTGAAATAGTTTTCAATCCTTGACTTGGCTGCTCTTCCTGTGATGTGTCCACTCTGATTTAGATTGTATCAATGTAAAAAAGTGCTGTCTCTAGAAGCATGTATGCTCTACTTGCTCTTGATACTGTCTTGCCACTCAAGATATGCGGGACTGCATTTTTTGCATATATCAGTTTAAAAGTCTCTTGAAGACCAGACCCAAACATGATATGTCCAATGCTTCCCAAAAAACTCATACACATGTGAAAGCCTCCCAAGCGCAAGACCATCTTCTTCAAATCGCTGTTTAGCTGTTCTTTTGCCTTTATTTCATATGCCTTCCAGTACAATGGCTGGTCAAAGGTAAGTATAGCTGTTTTCTTGTGTTGAAGAGCTTGATCTGACACAAACAACATGGTTGAAAAAATACATGATGGATCACTAGGACTTAAGTCGATCATAGGTAGAAATACCACAGATGTCCTCCCAGGATAAGATCCTGTGGATATCATCTGCCAAACACCAGACCAACCAGGTGTTGGTGTTTTCAAAGGCCCTGCAATTTGCAAAAAGATATCAAGGATGTAAGTGTGGTCGCTCACGCTGGAATCCTCTTGTCTAATAAACTTCAATTCAGACGTGCTTACATGTAAAATAGGAGCCTTGTAGTATGTCAAGCCAATATTTCCAACTGATTTCAAGTCATCAATAGTAACATGGTTTCTTTTGATAACAGCATTGTCTGCAAAACCACCAGGGGTAATGCCAGCTACAATGCCCATCCCATGGAATGTTTCATTCCCATCAAGAGTACAAATATTATGGTCGACATTATCTTCAATAAACTGCACGCAGCTCTCTTCCTGGCAACCTGGCAAGGATATACCCTGTGCAAATGCAGCACACTTTTCAAACTTTTGTACTTCTGAAAAAGAAGAACAAAATCCCATGTTATACAGGGTATCTATAAGTGACATGGAACCAAAATTGTGGTGCATTTGAATTGCAAGCCCAATCTGCAGAGGTGACAGCAAGCACCTTGGTCTCGTTGCTTGCATTAGGGCCTGTCCTATCGATAAAACTTTAATATGATTGTCCTTTTCAGCAAGTAACCCTTGTAAAAATGTACGTAGGCCTTTTGGTATATAATTCAAGTTTTCCGGTAATGAAGAAATTAAGCTGGCAGATGGATATACATCTTTTGATACATTAATGGAGCGTACTTCACTTTTAATAAGTTTTGCTGTTGTTGTAAGAATTGAGAGTCTTTCTTCCTCTGCATCCTTAAATTTAGGATGATGGTAGAAATCCTGCATAATTTTGTTTGCTGTGTCTCGAAGAGTTACAACTCCAGATGTCCCATATTTATCAAAAATGATAATTTCATCTGTAAAGTGATCCATCAACCTCTTTTTCATATTCCGTGGAGAATAAGCATTTTCTCCACACAGCTGTTTCATTTTTTCTACAAGATCAGCAATTGTGACTTGTTCATCGTCATGTTGCTGTAAAAACAAAACAACAGACTGGAAGTATTCATCTGTAGTGTTTGGTCTAACTCTTTTTGAAATGCGCTCCGGTTCGGGTAAAACTGTTTGTGGCTTAGCTTTTTTGTTCTAAAATTAACACTACAACTTTGATGATAGACAGCATCTGCTGCATGCAGATCATTTACAGATTCTATTCTACCACGAACCTCAGCTGACCACTCGTCTCTTTCATCACATATCATCAGAATATTGTTTTGAAAATCAACAGTCCGAACAGGATATACCTCTATTGACCTTTTATTGACCTTTTTTTGTCCTTTTTAGCTGCTTGTCCACAGAACAAACATTGAGAAGCAAACATGAATTGCTGTTTGGAACGAGTAAGAGTTTGATTCGAAGCAGTGTCATCTGGAACTGATTTCGATGTAACAGCTTTTTTAATGCTAAATTCGTTTATGTAGACTTCGCGACATTTTGAATGAACATACTGTCCAGCTTCTGTACAAAGCTTATCTCCTCTCTTTTGGGCAGCATCATTTATTCCTTTACTTCCCTTTTCCTTTAGACATACAAGGTGTTGATCATCGTCTTTCAAACAAATGACACTCTTTGCCATTTTTGCTTATCATCTGAAATTAAAGAATGACTAAATTATGAAAAAAGGTATGACCATATTTGAATTTGATGTTTTAAAACAAAAATGCTTGAATCAAAGTATCAATTAATATAGTAATGTGCGGCTCAAAATTAAGTAAACTTAATTACAGTAATAAAATTATCTAAAATTGTATGATTAAGAAGTTTAAATGATATGTTAACTAAACAATAATGTTACAGAAATAAAAATAAAATAAAGATAAAACTTAGCTTTCACTGGATGTTTTAGACAGTCCTTTGTATTTCATGTTGTAGCAAGAGAAAACATAAAACATGGAACAAAAATTCACGGAAATAAAACAAAAGGAAAAACAAGATTTTATAATTAATTATGCAACTAATGGTGTTCAATACTTTATCTAAACACATAATTCGATCTCTATATAAAGTGTTAAGTTTTTCATAGTTTTTACTGAAGAAAATTAAATCATGCAACATTTGAACATTTATATCTTTAGTAATTGTTATTCTCTTGTTTAGATAATACAACCTAACTAATTTTAGCAAACATACCAACTTAAACAGACCAAATATCTACTGTAGATGTTTACATAAACCTGAATATTTTTTGGAACCAATTGCTCAATTTTATTGATATTCATAAACAATCATTTAAAAAAAGAAAGTTTAACACAAATGACCTGCTTTTAATATATTTATTATCATTAGTGATGTTGTTGAAAGCAAAATTAAACATGGTCTGCTGCAACAGGATGTTTATTTATTGTTTCCCTTTGATGATACGGCAGCTGGGAAGTGACATAAATTATGTAAGGAAAATCAAAAACTTTGACTTAATTTTTTTCAATTTTCCCCTGACTAAATTTTTCTAAAGTTTTAGTATGTTTTAACATTGACTTAAAACTATTCAAATTTCTTTGAGTAAATTCTGTTGCAATTTGTTCAATTTCAAACCTAGGTTGACTAGACTACAGGGAATGTATCGTAACGAAATAAGTGAATTTTACTGAATATAATAAAACCGCGTTATTCCTTTACGTAGACGCTGTTTTAAATACTAGTAATACTATATGGAGGGTAATCGTGTTAAAAAATCCAGACATGTAAACTTGTAAATCCGAATATGCAATCGTGTTGGTGTGTGAGTCTGAGGATAAAAGTGTGTAATTATGATCGTGTAACCTATAAAACTCGGGTATAAACACATGTAAGATTTGACTCAGTTCCTTCGTATGATGCAAATTTTGCAGCTTTATTGTTTTCATTAGTTAATTAAACCTTCAACTTTGCACACTTTCAACCCGTAGTTTCTGCATTTATATCTTCAGGCTCGGCAATAGCACAGCTGACATGATACAAATTGACAGATGTAAAGTCTACAAGTTTGTCGAATTATATAGCTGCAGGAAAAGGCATGCCGTAATCGCCGGAATAGACGAAAACTAAACATAATATTCAGCTAAACTGTTGCAACAAGCTTTTAATGAACGACACTTTTTCTATCAAAAATACCGGTATTATTTTTTTTTAAAATTATTGACGAATGATTGAAACTGGAAGAGGTTCATGTATATAAAAATCGTTGCCGATGTGACGAGTGCGCAAATTTCTGTAACATAATTCTCATTGTATTATACGATGAGGGTTAAAAAGAAATGCATAATATCTTATTTCTCTAAAATAATGTAATTTAAACTGGAATATAAGTTAATACGTACTCTTTTCTACAAATGAGATGGATCAAGAAATGTCCTAAGGGGGTGAGTATATTTTGAGCCAGGCACGTAGCATCGTTTTTG
>WFKH01003881.1:64278528-64289489 GCA_016163765.1 Magallana hongkongensis
AAAAAAAAAAAAAAAAAAAAAAAATCGGGAGAGGGCTACATTATTGCAGCTATGTTTCCATATATGGTCATGTCAAAATTCTCGTAGGCAAAAGCCTCGTATTAGGTAAATGACTATCTATAAACTAATGGTTTGGAGACTCGTCCTGCTACGTGTAAACTAATGAATGGAGATATTTTTATGCATGTAAAAAACAGCTTGGCGCAAGTGAAAGATCAATACAATCTTTGTGTTTTTTGCGTAAAACTGGTAGAGGAAATAAGTACCAATGTGAATCATGCTGGGGGAAACCTACCAATTTACCCAATGCTGTTTAATTCGAGCTTAAAAAGTAAAAATGTGCCTAATTTCGATGATGGGGCGCAATGTTTTGACAATATTTCAAATAAACAAAATATTTATATGAACCCCCAGCAAGAACAGCAAAATACATTACTTATCGAAGGATTTTTAATAAAAATATATTTGATTTAATGCCATTTATCACTTGCGCCGATGCGATTTATACAGACCATACGCTAGGATACGCACGTCACGTGCTGAAGAACAACATATGACGTCACAAAAATGCATCAAATATATTGTTGAATATCACTGTTTATTAATGTAACAAAGATTTAAAGAAAATCGCCCGGTTAAAGTGTTTATTCGATAATTAAAACAGTATCGTTTTCTGATATAAATTTAGCTTCGGACAGCCTTAACATAGCTGCGTACTTTGCATGCAAAAAATATGATGAATGTAAATATATGTACATGTATGAGACATACTTGTGCTATATATGTAATAGAAACAAATTATCATTTTAAAAATTAATTTACAAGGGGGTAGGGGGTATGTTAAGATAGGTTATTGATTTGGAATCATTGTTAAATGCGTATTTATTTTTTTCAAATAACTTAAAGGCCTGAAGCTCGATATGCAGTGGTAGAATTTACGGCTGTCAATGAAGTGGAGGTGGTACCATCAAACTGGCTCACTGACGGAGAAAAGCAATGCTACTGGCCGAACAGATTCAAAGCTGGCAAACTCTCTTTGGCTGTAAAAAACGCTGTAGCACCTTCGCACGAATTCAAACCTCTTGCTGTCAGGGTGCTCTATAAGGGTACTTGTAAATTTCTTCCATATGAATAATAAATATCATTTAACTATACTGCTGATCTGCTAAATACAAGCATGAATTGCACACCTCGTAAAAACTTAACTACCGTATTAAATTCTGCAGAAAGTGAAAAAACTTAACTTCTTTCAAAAATGAACAAATCCAGTAACTTACAGTAAAATTAACAGTTTCAAGATATAAATAAAGATTAAAAGTATGCTGAAAAAAGTAACGAATAAACGATTGACTACGTAGTCATATATATATTTTTTTTTAAATATGAAAAATTTCTTTTTCCCTTTTCGGTCTAGATAATCTCAAAATGTTTTTTACAGGATGATAATTTAAATTTGTCAATTATTTTTTATTTTGAAGCGTTAAGACCTTAATATTCAACCGTCATTTATTTCTGATTAGGTCTTATTGAAAATATCCTCCTTGGCGAGTAAAAAGGTTTTTTTTTTAAAAATTGGAGTTATTCCCCCTTTTCTCTCAGTATGTGCAATATTAAAATCTGCATAATGTGAAATATACTTAGCATGAAACATTATTTCAGTCGGCCAATAACAGAATATCAAGATTCAATAAGTTTTACTAAAGCCCCTTGAGCTAATTAATACAATTGTGCATATTACTCTGATTATAGAAAATAGTCACCCCCTCCTTTGTGAAGTTAAGAATAGAATAATAAAGTTGTCCCCCTTTCCTCTTTCTCTTTTTTAAGGGGGTGCAAAGGGTAATGTACATGTAGCTAGTATATTTCAATATAACCATCTGATAAAAAATGAAGATAAGATTAACACAACAAATAAAACATGTCGGCGGAATTTATACTGTAGCCTCATTTTTTCTTTCTTGTTCTTTTAAAGGATCATATGATCAAGCCAGAAGGAAGTTAGCATTGGCAGAGTTAACTTCAGACCTCCAGACTGATGACGAAAATACAACAAGCAAAAGAATCGCATGGTAATAGATGCTTCAGATTAAACACAAAAATATTCTAGAAAAAAATTCTCACTGTTTTTTATATTATTATTTTTTAAGGTGGTATAGGATATCTGTCGATATTCATGTGGATATTTGTGTGGATAAAATGCATTATAAACAAAATATTTTCACTGGATTTGAACTTTCAAGTTTTACAAAATCAACAAAAAACCACGTTTTAAATACCTGTAATTTTAGAAAGGTAAAACTTCCAGATTCGAATTAACGACTTACAGATTCGCAGTGAATGCTATAACCCATTCTGTTATGCTTAGATGACTTTAAAATTACAATTTATTTTGACATTAATAGTATTTCACAATGTGGACACATCCCATACCTCCTTAAATTCAATAAATAACTTTATAACTAAATACATGTAAACCTATATTATAGCCCAAACCCTCGATATGAATCAGGAACGAAAGAGAGTGAAGATGAAGACGTTTCTTCGCGGCCAAAACAGGCAAGAAAATCTTCACCTCCCCCTCCACCTCCACCCCCAGTGATTAGGTTGCAGATACCAACGACCCCCCAATCATCAGAAAGGACCGGTGCGCGTCCATAAGGAGCCCCAAGTTGCCTATCGCCTTTACCTGCTACCAATGGCCGTGCAAGTTCAACTCCATCAACATCTAGTTCTCCCTCTTTGCCATCTCTCTTTGACAGAACCCCTGACATAAAAATCGGAGCATCAGGTAATTTATCTCATGAGAACTATATAAACCAAACAGTCCCTGTTCTACAATCTGTATATGGTTAAAAAACCATGATTTATTGTTTTAAATTTTTTATTATAAAATTAGTTATAATAGTATATGTACATAAGAAATATATAAAAACTTGTGAGATATGGAACATATGAATTAGATAAAAAATACTTAAAAACGTGTACAGACAGAAGGCATCAATGTTCGAGATGCAGAATAAGGGGGATGGGGGCGGAAAAAAGTTACCCCCTCCATCTCCTACTAAATTCTCTATATTCATCTATCCTGAAATTCAGCAGCCAAAAAAAAAGATAAAGGCGAAATCGATAAGCAATTCCTTAATAAAATACATTCTTAACCGTTAATACTTGTAACCTCCCCTTTATCAATTTACATGTAAATCGTCCTCTTTTCCTCTTTCTTAATATACATGAAATTGTAGAAATTTATTGATCTACTATATGTACACTGTCAAAAAATTTATTTACAATTTATAAAAATTAAAAATGATTTTCACCGTTTCTCTTATCATGCTTATATTTATATTAATTTATCTTTAAGCAATGGATAGGAAACTCCTCATTCAATTAGAGGAAATAAAAGTCAGGTCAACCTAAATACCAAATTGCTGCATGCCCTGATGAGAAAAATTGACAATATTGGAAGTTCGTGTACAGAGGATAGCACTGAGCTGCTGGACCAGACTTTTCCTCTTGCCACAAGGCAAGATGTCCTTAACTTAGAAAGCAGATTAGATAAGGAACGTAAAGGAAACTTGGTAGGTTTTATTTTTTGATTGGTATAGACAAGTTTTAAGTCTTAAATCCAAATTCAATAAAAGTCGCTGTTAAGATCTTTCCCCAGGAGTACGAAACATAAAACTTCAATCAAAAGTGAGCCCGTTTAAGTTTTTTAGCCCTGAGCCTGTACCAGGTTTTCCCATATGAATTATACGTTACCGGTAATTTTGTCATCAAATACATGTTTTAATATTTATTATTTACTTTTGTAGATCAAGATTCTGAGTGGAATCGGAGGAGAAACTCTCAAGGCAACCGTTAGAAGATTACTAACGTATATAATAAAAAATGACCTTGCGAAACAAATCAATTGGAAGGGGAAAGGAGATAAAATTGCTTTTTCCACCTTAAAGTTAAAGGACCTACTGATAAGTAAGTTTCAAGTGATGTAAGCATGTGGGTTGTTTAATTTTTCCAAGAAGAAACAAATTGAATGTAAATAAGATTATATTTCAAAATAAGAATGACAATATAACTGTTACATATGTACTGGTGTATGTAATATGTATTGGTAGTGTTGAACAATTGTTACTTTTAATCGATGTGATTATCTAATTTTTATTTTGACCCACAATATTCATGATTGATTTTCTTAACTCATGATGAAACGAAAAATACATAGGAAGAAAAAAAAAGCCATACTGAAGGAAAAAATACACCGAAAAGAAAATCCAAACAAATCTAAAATATTCTTACCCCCCCCCCCTTTCCTGTATTTAAGGCTTATTTTTTCCAAATGCAATTTATATCATTTGTTAATCAATGTTCAAGTATTAATCAATATTACCTGTACTGTTTATCATTTTTACTAAATTTTTACAGAGGCAGTGCGCAAAAACAGACTTTGCACCTTGGCGACAATCGGAGATAGGGAACATCACCAAGAAATGGTTTAGATATGCTTCAGACAGGGATGGGGGAAGGAAATTGAGGGAAGAGAGGAAAAGGGCAAGAGAGGCGGCAGAACAAATCACAGACGACGAGGAAACAATGGATCCTAATTTATGAATCAGCATTTTATGGAATTGCTAGAGCAATGGAAATAAATTTGATATTTGATAACTGAAATTATTTGTTATTTCTTTGTTTTTTAAACAAAGCTAATTTAGGATTGATTTGAAATTTTATATATATACGTCGTATACTCTTCATGTACAACATTTATTCATATAATCGATGCTTGGAAACAAAAGAAAAGTAAGGAATGTAAATTTGCACCCAACTGCATTGGGCCAACATTGGGCCTTTATCGGGCCAACAGAAGATCTATCATTTTACGACAATGGGCCAACGTAACGCCAACTAGTTGGTGCAGTGTTGCGCAGATGAGCAAAATTATCATTATACGACAGTGGGCCAACGTAACGCCAACTTGTTGGTGCAATGTTGCGCCGATGAGCAAAATTACATTGGCACAATATTATTTTCCGACATTGGACCAATATAAATGATAACATTGGCCCAAAGGTGGGCCAATATTAGCATGCTATCTGGGGTCGAAGTGTTTGAGCTTTTCCAAAGATATTTCAACTCCCGTGTTACTAGAGGTAGTTTATCAATAATCACTGTCTTCCGTGCGATACTTTTGGTTATCAAAATCGATTTTATTTAAACATAATAAGTCTTTAAATACTCGATGACCTACTTTCACCGCTTCAAAATCACGGCCCCCGTGTTACACCGATCACAGCCCCCATATGAGTGATTCTACACGGTGAACATAGGATATTTAACAAGAAAAGTGGACGATGGAGTGTTTCTCCCGTCAAAGTAGACAAAAGCTATGAACATATCCATCTTCTGCAAGAAAGAATTGTAGAAGCCATAATGAATGACCAGCAAGGTATGAGCCACACTGTAGTTTTAGATGCAAATGATCCAAGACGTCTTGGGAAGACCATTGCTCCAACTGACCCAAGACCAACAATTGAACTTCAACAAGAGAAAATCCCTTGTTTTCAAATCAAAACTTGATATTATAAGGATTGCCATTTCTGTTTCTTGTAATGGAGCTTGAAAGGGATAGCGATTTTCACAATTTGAAATATACATGTCCTGAACTACGTCTTGTATTGAGTAAAATGTATTTCTTATTACCTGTTTCTAATGTATACAAGTGTATTTATTCTAAATTAAGTCAGGCCAGGTTGCGTACATTTTCAAATATTTGTTATGCTCCACCATGTATTTCTAGTAAAGTAGTTTCTTTTGATTTGTACATGTATGTAATGATAGATTTAGTGGAAAGCTCCTAATACAGTATGACATGCTTTTTGCTATACTACAATTGTGGTTTTTCTTTGAAATATAACTGATAACAGGAAATGCTGATATATGCTTATAAAATTGTATTATTTGAAAAGTACATTTTGAAGATTTTTCAAACTGAATACCACCCCCTTTGCCACACCTTCAAAATTAAAAGTATTCTGTTGATTAATTTTATGCAAAACACTCGACCCCAACCTTCAAAAAATTAAATCAACAGCAACAACTATTTCATTTATAATTTTTTCAAATTAAACGTTTTCAAAATGATAACATAAATGTTTTATACAAATTCAAGAACATCTTTATGCAATTAAATTCTCATGTTCTATTTTCATTTGTTTTTGTACATCTAAAACTCCAAGAGTTCATCCTTAAAACCAACATACTTACCATATGGATCTGGAAATCTGTCTCTTATACGCCATATGCAACAGCTTGGGATGACACGGCTGTTGCCCATTCCAAGTTTGCCATGGTGCCACAACACAAACTGGCGATAAGCGGTGTGCCGATTGGCCCGATTCCTGTCAGTATCCTCTGTCATGGCAAGAATGTCCTGTCTGTACAGTCTTGCAAGAGCAAGGACTGCCTCATTCAGAACTAGTTCATCAAAATCCTGCAACAAATAAGATAAAGTGGAGTAGAAAGTACAAAATTCATAATGATGGTTGTACATGAAACTGAGCACTACATGCAGATACTCACAGGTACACGAGACACACAGCTTTCTGCATTTCTCTGACAGCATAGCCTTTCCTTATGGGTAGGCATATCTCTACAAAAATCACAACTGCACCAAGGCAGTTGGGTTGTTTCAGGAGGATGCTGAGATGGACCTGGGCAGGGTTCAATTATACTAAACAAATGCTCAGGGTTTCCTCAACAACCTTCAGTAGTGTTTCTATTTTCTTCTGGAGAGAGTTCATCCATTTTTCTCTAAAAGGAAGATATAACGTTATATGTAGAGGTAGTTATTAAAGTGTATATTCCATCTTTTATGCACAGAAGAACCAGTCAAGTTTTCTCACCACTATAACCCGATACCTTTACTGTATCACGGCCATTGTTTCATCTAAAGTCTGTCCCTTTCCAATCCTATTCCGCTTTGCGGGGTTCCTTATCTTTTGTACTTGTGTTTGGTTCACCCTCTTCCTCCAGATCCCCTAACCTTCCTAGGCTTACACGACCCCCTCTGGATTTAGGTTCTTCAAATAGGCCTACAGGATTATTGGAACCTTCCCCCTCATTATCAGAACTTCTATCTAAGGACTGTACGAAAAAATATATGATGTAAAAATTGGAATTTCTTGCACATGTAATTGTGTTTTATTGGAAATGATTTCGAACGGAATACCTTCAGTGAGCACGGAACCCCCATATGCAGTCCTATGTAATCGTTTGTAATACATCAACCACTTTCAGTAAAAATTAACGACAACCTTTCAAAATTATGTCATTTGTTGCAGAAATTCTAATAGAATTCCTCTGAAAATGTTTTTGACATTTTGCCGCAAGATTGTTTAATTAAATGGTTTCCCTTCTAGGGCCTTAATATATATATTTGTGCTTCTAACTGTTGCAAATACTTGTAAAAACCGACTGGAAAGTAAACCATTTATAATTCATCGAGAAAGTGATTATGTGTTCCGTTTAGAGAGTCCCTCTTACCTCGTATTCCATGATGACCGTAGTCGGGCGAAGATCTTGTATTTTTCAGCACGTGTCAAATACTGTCAATCAAAATCCACGTGGTACAAATAAACGATATAAGATTTACCCCGTTTGTACGACCCTTCAATTTCCGGAAGCTCATAATTACATTAATTAAGTATGTGAAAGGAATTTTTATGTACTTCAACTGTCACAACCAACGTTATTTCTTATTTCTTAACGATACAATGGGTAAATCTGGAGTAAAACACACATGTTTTTCAGCTGTACTGTCTCTTTAAAAATCTCTTCTAAAAAACCAATCCCCTAGAAAATCTGTATCTTTGGTGAAAGTATCCACAGATTGTGTAGATTCAAGTTTATCAAAATCGTGATCTTCGGGATAGGGTGGGACCCCATTCGGCCGGGGGGAGGGGGCGGTTCAATTTTTACATAGGAAAAAAAGAAATTATTCTTAAAGAAACTCAAATGTTATAATACATGGTATTACTTATATGCGAACATCTTGACATATTGTTGATTCTCAATTGCTTAGACTGTGGTCATTGGACAATTGTTGGGTTCTTCCAGGGGCTCAAAGTTTGATGTAGGTTTATAGATATATGAATAATTGTTTAAGATGTTCTTGAGAACTGCAATTCTCAATATGTGATATAACTATAAAATCAACCTGTTACAAAGGGGATCAATGTTTAACATACGGATATCTGGAGAAAAATTTGAAAATCTTTTTATACAGAATCTACTAGTATTCTACTACATTGATCAGATATTTTGTATATGACTCCATAAATCTTATTTTCATTACGGCTATTGTTGCTCAGGTGAGGAATGTGGCACATGGGCATCTTGTACAAAATTACTAACTCAATTCTAACGGCACAAGTCTCAACTCAGAGAACTGATCTCAATAAAATAATGTAATTCAAAAATCAAAATAAAAATCTAAAATCTGTTTAACATCATTTCACAGGGGTTTATATACCTTTTAACCTATGGCCGACAGTTTTGATTGGTTCTGTCCACCTGTGATGATCATGAGTGACCATATAGGGCTTCTATTCCGAATTATGTTTTAATTCTAAATACACTAACAAATCTGTCAAAACTATCGGGTTCGGAGCCTCCCGCATGGTTATGAGACATAGCTTACGTGCAATATTAAAAGGTCATATATAGAAACATTCATGAGTACATCTATACTACTATATTAAAATAATAGACTCGAATTTTTGGGCTTTAATACCGAGAAATAGGAGAAGTACTGTCTTTTGTTTTATATATTTTAAACATCATTGGTACTTGAAGATTACCAATTTGTTTTTATTTTTCCTCAATCAAGCTTCGCTAATTAATAATCAACAAAAATTCTTTTAAAAAATCCGGAAATCACCTGGAGTTTTTGGATTTTACAATCTTGCGCATGCGCATTACATTCACGCTTAATCACGGGAGGCTCTTTAGTTCATGTTTCCACAATATCACATTTGCATGGATAAACTCAAAAACGATAATACAAATACGTGTAAATTTTCATTGGAAATTTGCTATATATTCTGTTCATCAAAGAAAATACGGGAGATAACTCTAACTCAGTACATTTAATATGAAAAATCCCGAGAGTTCCCAATGTCAACATGGTGTGAAAAAGAAAGTTGGTGAAAATGTGTTGAATTCTTCATTAATGTGAATTAAATTTTCATATGAAAGTTATTTACAGCCTTAAAATGATTTCTTATGAATAATTTGACTGTTATTTTCAATGCAGCTTCATTAATTTTCTCCAAAATCGTTTGGGAGCGATTCTGCAATTTTTTGCTTCATTACGGGGATATGGGAGGCATTTTAACTGAGGCCCATGTGGTGAAGGCCTGTCCCGAGACACAGTTAGATTATTCGAACTAAGCAGAGTGTAGTGAAATTATTAATAGCATTATTGTAGGCCTAAAGCTTGGTTATGTAAATGTCAACAATACGGTATGTCGATGTATCTATTTTGTAAATTTCCGATAACATAGGCAATTTCAACCCGTGCACGCACGGGTCAAAGTCTAGTTAACATGTAATAAATGACTAACTATATAGTACCAGAGCTATCGACGCGGACACATTGTCGCCAAATATGATACTTGATGACAACTTGTTTATAGATTCTCAGTTTGTATTTTACTGTGCCTGCATCCTGCACCTGGATGCATAACATCATTTAGGACTACTGCGCAATATAATTTTGCTGTATTAACAAGTCATTGTCAGGTCATAGAGTTCATTCTATCACTTTGCATGAAAACAACGATTGCGCAATACACAGGTATTCATGACTAATTTGTCATACTAACAATTAGTTCTCAAGGTCACGGCATGGCTATCTGGTTACATACCTAATGAAATGTATCAATTTTCATGAAATTGTTTCTTAGCTAAAAACAGCAAAAAACTGTTTTTATATCAAATTAGATAGCATTAACTTTATTAGGTACTAGATGATATCCCGCGCAAGCGCGGGAATCAACACTTTACACATTGATATGATACAATGCCTAATATGTTGAACCAGATTTTTTTGTTCTGAAATTTATTATACATACATGTACATTCTTTTTGTTGCATCTGACTGGAAAAAAATTACAAACTTTTTATTTTATTTCAAACCAGGGAGTGGGTGTATAATGCGTCGTATCTCTTTTCTAAATTTTGTTTTTTAAGTTCAAATTTTACTTTAATTTTTATAACTGTCCCATATAAGAATTTCAGATCAAGGACTGTTTTGAAAGAAAAAAAATTAACCCGTTGTATGCATACATCATTTATGACTAATATGATGGTTGAAAGGGTTGGACGTGTTAATCATCGAGCAAATACCTTGGATCTGATATGATACCACTAAAGCACAGGGAATTTCACGATATTCACTATACCACCTCCAGCCCGGTCGGGGCTTGAACTCACGACAATTCCCTGTGCTTTATGTATATCTATATCCTTCACTATGGGCAGGTATATGTCAATTTGAGAGTTATTGCAATGTTTGTGCTTATTAATTATATGTATATATCTATGCAATGTGTATCGTTCTGATCCTCTCAAATTGTCGTTTAACTGTATTCCACCTGTATCTCAAACGACCGTGGAGTGCGCGACCAGCGGGCTAGGTTCCGTTCGTCATCGTAAGCAAGATATGTCTTGCCTAGATGGCCGAGTGGTAAGCGCGGTGGCCGCTCCCTGCTAGGAGAGTGGGTTCCAGAGGTCGTGAGATCAAGCCCCGGCCGGGGCGGAGGTGGAGCTCCAATATAGTGAAATTCCCTTTGTATATGTAGAGTTTATAACACAATCTGTTTATAATTCGCAAATTAATGTATAAGGTTAACTGCCAATCTGTCGTGATATACAAAATGTATGTATTTTATAAATGCTAGTCT
>WFKH01003881.1:64289499-64300724 GCA_016163765.1 Magallana hongkongensis
ATAAATGCTACTTGTGTACCTTACAGGATTCTTTTCCAATGACATGATATATTATTACTGCTCCAAAACCTCAAGCCTTGGAACTGGGTCATTACCTCCGGGAAACTACTGCATCATGAGATATGGTTCTTCCTGTCCCTCAGGTAATGTTTTGATTATAATTTTAAAATTATTTAGTGATGGTAGGTAGTGTAGATATATATATATATATAGAGAGAGAGAGAGAGAGAGAAAAGCACGAAGTAATTCACTGTAATAGAGTTTCACCTCCGCCCCGACCGGGGTTTGAACTCGCGACCTTAAGAACCCACTCTCCTAGCAATGAGCTGCCAGCGCACTAACCACTCGGCTATCTAGGCGAGACCAAAATCTTGCTTTCGATGAGGCCAAAATAAATTAAGTGTGTTTCCTATTCCAGCATATAAAGGGCAAACATTTTTTTAACATTTTATTTTTTTCAATTTCACTTGAATGACAACAAACAAGTTGGAAAAGATGAGTTTATTTTTTCTGCCAACTTTTCCAGAGTATAGCAGTCCTTACACAGAGGAAGAACAGTTTTATAAAAAAAAAATTATTATCTTTTGATTTTTCGCCTCAGTCTGCTCCACAATGGAAACACGTTTCTTTTTTACCAATGGCTCCACTGTAGTATGACACTTCCACAGATGTATGCAGATGACATTTGAGTTCTTCTCATCACAACCCCATGTAATAAATGGTGTGACGGCGTGACTGGGGCACCGCAAGTATAATTAAATTCGCTGAGTATGATTACTAGAGAAACCTTTTGTTTTTTCTGTTAAAACATGCTTAGAGTATAATACCCTCGGTTTCCTGCACTCTACGCAATGAACTGTTGTTCTCGCATGCTGAACAGTTGGTAGATGAAAGTCTGCAAATTGTGGTTCTTCCGTGACTTGAAGCTCTGGTCGTGATTCGGATAAGTCGCTAGGTTCATCTACATGTAATACATCCTGATTAGACTCTTCTTTTTCATTATCTCTCTCCAGTGCCTCTATGACGGTCTCTTGGTCCATTACATGAATCTTTCTTGCTTTCTTCACTTTCGCTTCTTTTAATGAAGGTTTTCCTTTCTCGTTATCCTTAAACTTGACACTTTGATATGACAGAAAATGATCACCATTATTCTCATATATCACTGGATCTGGAAACCATATCAAGTATTCCTGTGACAATGTAGCAGGTAAACAGTACTTTCTCTCCACTTCTTTCTGAATTCTGGATTCTTCTCAGCAAGAGAGCGTATACTTGCCATATTTTCACATTTCTTGCGCTTTTCTCTGTTTCTTCATACCTTTTCCTCGCTCTTAAGGTATCCCACTCCTCAATGTTGTTTTATCAAGAATGTAGACAAAGCACACTTAAAAAAATACAAAGCTAAATGAGGATCAGTATTCATCCCTCTGAGTTATGGCCCATTTAATTTAACCCTTTTCACCTAAAATGCAATTTCAGCCTGGTTACGATTTGTTGTCAGTATTTTTATTAAGCAAACTTATTTCTTCAAATATTGGTTTTTATTATGCAAAATGGCGTAAAATTGCTTGTTTCTGTCATTTTCGTCTAAAAAAATCCTTCCGCACGAAAAAATAGTTCCCTCAAAAACTATTTGTTTATTTAGCTCAAATGAATTTTCTTTATGAATGTTGTGTAGTTATGAAATAATAATCTTTCTGTGACGATTAAATAAAAAAAATTATATTCATTTTAAATGTAATGATCATCTGCGCAATGAAATCAAAACGCGAGGAGTGAGATACCTTAAGCACAATTTTGTAATGCAATGTTCAAACTGACATAATTCTTTCTGCTGGATTTATCCAACGATGTGAAGGAGCACAACGAGCCAATATTATCATATCTAGATCAAGTTCATGAAAGATGCAAATGTATGCACACACTACCGACTGAAGTGTGTTTCTTTGGTCTGTTTATCCATCCGTACATTTCATCAAAATTTTGCCATCTTTCTGGGGACTGTTCAGAAACACCTTAATAAGTGCAGCTGCATGCCGAAAAGGACTGGACAATTCAAAAACAGAATCATTGACAATGTTGGTCACTGTACCACGAACAAATGACTGTTTAACAGCATTTGTTTAACAGAATTACTGATGGTGTTTAGGATGACTTGTTCATATCATGGTCCTGTACTCACTGGTGCAAGTGTTTTCTTTCATATTACTCCTGTTGAAATTGGTGCATCAGGCTCACCAACAGGGATTTTTACTTTAACATCACAGACAAATACTGCTACGATCTCCCTCTGCTCTACACCCCTTTCTATGAAGTATTTGAACTGTGTGCAACAGTAATGTTCATCTGAATGGGTAGCTCTCAGTTGCCTTTTTGTATTTAGTACTGTACTTGAACTCTGGATGTAAAGTTCAAGGCTTTGTAAGTGTATGGATTCCTTAAGGCAAATTGCAATTTTAAAAAGCTCTTGGAAGGGATAGGGTGTACCAGCTGAACATTTTTCTCCAAGTGACAACCATTCAGATAAATGTGCACTATTATGCCTGCTCTCATCAGCTGCAGTTATTTCTATGCTAAAAAGTCATATCGTCCAGTTGGACTACCAGTCTTGAGATTTCTCAAATCAGCCAACAGACATAGATCTTTCTCTCCTAGAAGTATAAGACGAAGTTTTTCCGTTGTGGAGGGGTGACGAGCTGTACTTGCATCTAGAATAATCTCCTTGTAGATAAAATCAGCCACAGATGGCAATACATGGGTAATGTTTTATAGTCTCTCTCTGAATAAAGCCTTTTGAGATCGTGTTTGGTATTCTTGCAAGTAAAGGTGTTTCTGTAGAATTTGTGCTCCTTCAATGAGAATTCGCTGTGCGGGACTGTCTGAAGATACCTTTACAAAACAGTTTATGGTACTGTGGAATCATCATTGTTCGTTGGGGGCCAATATCCGTGGCTTTCGTGGGTTATCCTAGCCCACGAATTTTTATCCCCACGAACGTATTTACAAGCACTTGTCTAATATTTATTGAAATTATCCCGAACTTACTACCAACGAAATTACGTCCCCACGAACCATGAAAATTTTGGCTACCCACGAACATTGACCCCGCGGAAAAAAATGATTCCACGGTAATTGAAGATCCCCTTGGGCTAGATCGAATAAGATCAATAGTCATAGAAAGTTGTAACTGGGATTCTTTAAAAGTTTGTCTTCATTTAAAAAAAATTGGAATCAAGAGAGGTTTTTTCTTAATTTCCTGATCGATTGTGGTTTGACATTAAAAAGAGTTGTGCTCAACTGTTGCATGATCATCAATTGTTCGAACTGGGTGGTCCAGACTGCGATTTTGTTTTACTGTTTCATTCTGTTTCTTGAAGTAATCTCTGTATGCAAATATGCAATCTGCCAACTGTTTTATTACCTCCACTGCTCTTTTCCATGCTGGGATACTTCCAACCACTGGTTTCAGAAGAATACTGAATATTTCAAAATTGAAACCGAGTATTATCCTTTTTTAGAATGCATTATTTTTGCTTACCCTCCTGACAAAATACATTGTATTTTTTTAATACAGTGTTAAAAAATCTATAATTTATTAGGCTAAATTTAACATCAAAATATGATTGAACATTTATTTAAACAAACAGTCTGTGTGATAACTTCTGTTAAAAATAGTAATTTAAAAGCGATTTTAAGCATAACTGAAATATTAAGTTTAATTCACAAATAATGATTCAAACCTATATAGGGCTTGGCATGGGGAGACTCCTTCAACTTCTTTCTCTTCACTTCATTATAGCCAGTTAATTCCGAAAAGGCATGTGGAATTGGCAGTACCTCTTTCTTCCTCAGTGCAGCATCAATTATTACTTGGTGCTGATTGGTCAAATACCACTACGCATTGCATAAAACCTAGGAGATATTTTCAGGAGTACCGTATATCAGGTTTTTTCCGCGTGCATCCAATTTCCGCTTTGTTCGCGACGATTTCCGAATCGCGGAAAATAAATCAGCGTAAATTTGATACAAAGTTTTGTTTTTGTAATAGAGCTCTCTATTTCCTTTTAAATTTAACAGGTATAAGTACGATAAACTGTGTTCAGTTAGTTTAGTTAGAGGTAGATAACAGATATGTAAGCTTCGTTGTTTATTTAATCCATTGACAAGCTAATTAAAACGGTCACTTTACTTGCGTAAACCGATGTCTAATTATAACTGAGCTACTGGTATATTTAACGGTACATGATATATTGATCTATGACTGTTTGCGTCTCTGAAATTATCGGTAATTATTTCACATTAAGAAAATCGTGTTAAAGATTTTATTGTCCGAAATTTTCATTATTAAGAGTGATAATTTTGATACTTTTTTCTCCTTACTTCACAGGTTTAAGCAATCGTGATTTATATTTTCACTATGACTTTGAAATAGTGAAAATTTGATTCGCGTAAATTTGATATACCGTTTTAGGTTCTGATTCGCGGAAAAAACATGACGCGGAAAAAACCTGATATACGGTATAAACAAAATGTAAATAATACTAGTAGACTATTTGTTCTCGAACAATTAGAGGTCTTTCCACCTCATTATTTTTTATGTTTTGTTTCAATATAATAAATAAAAGATTTTCTCTGTGTTACGTAATAAAAACAAGTCAAAAACTTAAAAATGCAAAAAAAAATGTATTTGACCTTGACCTTTTACCTTTATGTCATATTGACTGGTAAAGGTCAACATTTCAATTTGAAGTGGTCTGATGGCCCTACGATGGTTCAAAAGTTGTAAGTGTTTTTAACAAAATTAAGAAACTTTCAGGGGCGATAACTGCTAGAAGGGGGCCATGGGCCTTTCTAATGAATAGAATTAAGAACCCTCTAAGTGTACTGAAGACATTGGTGAAAGTTTCAAGTCTCTATCTCTTATGGTTTCAGAGGAGTAGCGATAACAAGCGTTTTGTACACAAGGGCAATAACTTTGTAAGTTCTGGGAGTTATCAAGCAAAGGGTCATTTGGTACCATAACTTTTTATGGTCAATAACATAAAGAAAAAAATGTTTCGATATCTCTTGAAATAAAAAAGCTGTCCCTGGGTAAAAAGAGAAGAAAAAAAAAATAATAATACTAAAAAACATAAGAAATACAAAAGGTCTTTCACCTGAAAGGTGGAAAGACCTAATTAAATCAGTGCTTTTAGTAATGCATGTAACAAGCCAGTCACGTCACTTCAATTCGATGAAATTCGCTGGTTTTATCAAAAAGATTTAAAGCAAAGTGATTTCCATTTAATACCGGTATTAATTCAAGCAACTGCGAATTAAAACTTATGAGCAATGGGTTTGCCTTTGATTTTGAAATTGTACCACACAAATTTCACACAACACATTAGAGATCTTCAAGCAAAAATCATATTTATATATTTTTCATGTAATTTTAGCATTAAATGTTAAAGTTGGAATATGAGATAGATTGCAGTGTCCACTAATTGATTGAGATATATTTATATACTGAATATAAAGTACTTTTATTTCTTTTAAATCTTTGTTCAATCCACCCAGGCACTTAATAGTCAAATTTTAAACAGGACAAATTCTGATATTAAATGATATATAAAAAAGAAGTTTATATCCGTTATATATAACTTCGAGCAATGAAATTTCAAAGTAGTGTCATGTGAACATGAAAATAACCTTGTATACAGTACTGAAGACAATGGGGTATGCATATATATACATACGCTAAGAAAATCTGTATAAAAACATTAAATTAACTTTTAAAGCATTTCAGATACATATCTGTTCTTTAAACCACACTGTGAATTATATATTTGTGTGGTGCCAATGAGGCCTTTTAATAAGTACTTGGAAAAAGTAAGTTCCTCTGTCTCAATAGTACCTCTAGGGAAGTCTAGTTGCTTACCTTTAAGTTCATCAAGAAGATCATTATACAGCTCATTTTTTCTAGTTAAATCAGTCTTCTTTTCAGAGGTCCTGATATTTGATAATATCAAAATAAATTTTTTTCATATATTATATCAAAACTTAATTGTTAGACAAACACAATTCTAAATCTGGTTTATATGTATTCACATGATAAAGTATTGAATACATATTGAATAAATAAATAAAACCCAAAAAAAACCACATTCATACGATCAAAGTATATACCTAAATATGTTTTTTCGCCGGAAATGATCGCCCTTTTCACACCAAAACTTGGAATGCATCAATAGCTTTTCTAGTCGCGGATTCGCTCGCTTATAAACTTCTGTGTTTAATGCAGGTTTACCCTCAGACTCGCAGACACACTCTTAATATTTCGTCTGAAATCTAACCAAATCCCCCACCGATATGGTGCCTTGAACCTTATATGGTTCTGTGTCTTTAGATGTGGCTTACTTGGCCGGCACAAAATCGAAGTTGTGCTGCCTTTAGGCCAGTCAGATGGCCCCACTCAGAAACTTTGAACAATGATGCATTTGTTTTAACCGTTGTCATCGCGTGTTTCCCCCCTTAATAAAGACGCTTTCAAATTGTTATAGCCAGCAATCAGCTTGGCAAGCACGATGCCATTTTACACAGGAAATCGCTGTCAAAAAAAACTTTAAAATTGGTATAGAGTGTGTGTTTTCTCAAACACGGAAATGACTCAGATTGGGATTTCTAATAGTAAACCGGAATAGTTGATTTCTGAATTAAAATGCTCAGGGTCAGGGCATAATTTTAGGGTCGGTCGGTGAACCGGAAACAGACCATTAATTTATTTTGGCCTGACGAACGGAACCAAGCGCACCGGCCGCGCACTACACGGTAGTAGGTGGAATACAGTTAAACGAAAATTTGAGAGAGATCGCATCGATACAGATTGCATAGATATATACATAGAATAAGCATAGACATTACAATAACTCTCAATTTGACATAAACCTGTCCATAGTGAAGGAATTAGATGTATATAAAGCATCTATAGAGTAATTCACTGTAATGGAGCTCAATCTCCGCCTCGGCCGGGATTTGAACTTACGACCTTCGGAGCCCACTCTCTTAGCAGTATTTTATATATATATATATATATATATATATATATATATATATATATACACACACACACACATTTGGTTAGAGTCCCTAGCGGGAATTTAGCTCCTCGTACACTCTGATGACGTGTGAGTGAGAGATTCCAGATGTGGCGTGGTACCTTAAGGTGTCCGATCCATATTAGACCTAATTTTCTAACCTTGAATATTCATCATAAATTAAGTACTCTGATATTAATTCGAAACTTTTTAGAATAGAAAAGGATTTACCAAGAGAAATTTTCAATAATGTTATTACCTTAGCAGTAATTAATTAATGAAGATGCATCACGGATTATGAGGACAAGCAAATTTTTAAAAATGAAAAAGTAAATACTAAGAATATAAATAAATGCTGTCATGGAAAGATATATTTAATCATTAGGAATAGAAAAACTATTGAAAAAAATTTATACCGGATATATATTTTTTAGAATTGATTTTTATAGATTAAAAGCAAAGGTGGGGGGAGCAACTCTTCAAGTACAGAAAAGGTCATTTATTAGGACACATTCCGCTCTTACATACTGATACTTTAACATGAAAATTATGTCCAAGTATACTGCGTATTAAGCCCATACATATCTATTATGCATTCAGGTTCATTGAATCTGGGGCTATTATGGTTCGGATACCTTAAGGTATTTAATGTATAATGAAGGGATATTGAACAATTTTGAATCATTTTAAATTAGTAAAATATGTATTAATAGATAACGATTAAATTGAAATAAACCAAATTTACATGACTGAAACATATAAGAAGCCGGCCATTTTGCATCTGAAACTTTTTGAAGAGTTATCTTCCCTTGATAAAATGATTTTTTAAAAATTAATTTCGTCAAAATTTTTGCGGGAAATGATTTTTTGTTTGTTTCATATTTAAATAAAAAGAAGATTTATGCATTTATTTACGGAGAGATCTGTGTGAATTACTTTTCTCATATCTTTATACAAATGACCTGTCCATAGACTTCAATGTAAAATTCAAGGTGCAATAAATTGGACAACAATAAAATTGTTGAAAATGGTGGAGTATTTTTTTTCGATTACACCTTCAAAATAATATCATGATTAAGAATATCTGACAATTCATTTATTAGGTAAACAATGTGGTCTTTATACATTGAATACCTTAAGGCAATAAACCAAAGCTAATAGAGTAGTTGGTAAAACGTTGCTTCTGTCGCTAACTTGAGAAAAATTTGGTGAAAAAGACAGGGTTGCAGTGTTCCTTTGAAAAATTATGTTAAGTAGCATTGCTAACAAATGAAATACATTAAACAAGGCAGTATTTTTTTTTTTATTAATCTTTTTTATTAATAGACTTTAAAAATTGTGATAAGATACGACCTTCTTTAATTTTCTTTAATATCTGTTATCAACAGGTTTCAATTCAGGCAGTATTTACTGGGATGATGAGGATACGGACAATATGAATGGGAGAGGTGGTTATTTACCCTCGGGTTCTTATGACAGAAATACACTTATCTACTACTGTTGCAGGTATACTCGTAAAAAAGACATTTACGGATACTATACACGCATGTAGTATTTTACATGGTCTTTGAAAAATCTGCGTAATATAAAAATCGAGAGTCATATTTTTTTTGGATCAATAAATTTGTTACACTTCAATTAAAATTGCAGAAGGTTCACAAAAACTTTTTTTCTCGCACACTTTAGGAATGACGGAAGTGCCAACTCTACCATTACACTCCCTACCACGAATCCGTTCTATCTGATGCGTTACACGTCCTCCTGCCAGAGGGTCAGGGGTATGTTTGTTAATGAGGAGATCATAGAAACGGACGACGAAAACTCATATAACGGTAACTCAGTGTCCGGAAGTCATCCCAATGCTACCGGAACCGGAAACCATCGTCTCTACTACTGCTACTACTGGCGTTAATATTAATAAGGGAAACGTGCTCCTCTTTGATGCTGAGTAAATGATTAACAAAATATGAAAGTACTTGTGTTGGGGTTTTTTTTTCGGGGTTTTTTTGTATTTGATAAATCGGTAGAGTGCTGAACAGTTATAAAATGTGGTTTGGTCGAGAGAAAACAAAACATACAAATTTGTTGGCCTACGGTCAACGTAGCGAACTGCACCCTACAAAAGCCCCACCCCACCCCCCCCCCCCCCCCCCCCCCCCCCCACACACACACACACCTCAAATCTTACAACAAGGACTATGTATTTTATAATTTTAATGAAAAACTTAAAAGATAATAAGGGTGCATGACCAGAATATTGAAAAGGTGCAAGACTCTAATAATAGGAAATAATTTTCCCAAAATATGTTCATTGTCAAGATTGCTTTTACATGTATATGTTTTTATTAATAAACTAAGGATGGCGAATAGACATGTTTTAACGAATCAACCCCATACCCACCCCCAAATCCCCAGAATCCAGCCAGAAATTCCTCCCCAGGAAACTTAATTGAAGAAAACATTTAGTAGACTGCCGTATTTTCTCACTTAATTTGCATTCATTCTTATGTCAGCATATCTAAAGAAAGAATTCAAGAATTCAGCCCTTGTCAGCATCTTTAAAAAATACACCATAGGGCAAAGGATTTCATGATATCTTAACTTTGATTGACAGTTTCATTCATTATTTCCTAAATATGTATTTATCTCTTATTAAAATTCAACAGCAAAAAATATATAAGATTTTTAAAAATAACATACTAACCACTACTAAACTTAATATTATCCCCCCCCCCCCCCCGAGAGAGAGAGGCCTAACCTCTGTCGTAAACTTTATTTAAGAAGACAGCTTTAGAAGACAGCTTTATAGTCTATCTAAATATGCAGTGAGTTTCTACTCAGTGCCAGTAAAAGTAAGGACGATTTTTCAACACTATATACATTTACACTATATGACCGTTACGCCCTAGAGTCAAAACTCCTACCTTGGGTGACATGAAAATTACAATTTAAGTAGAATGCTAAATATTCTTTTTTAATATGCAGTCAGTTTCAAATAACTTTCAGCAGATGTAAAGAAGATTTTTAAACATTATATGCATTATCACAATATAACCATTTTGGCCCCGCCCTTGAATAAAAACCCCTATTGTGGGGAACATGAAATGTACAATTTTGGTACAGGGCTTGATGGTCTTTTTGAATATGCAGTCAGTTTCTATTCAGTAACAACAGACGTAAATAAGAAGACTTTTTAACATTGTATGCATTAAGACTATATGACCATTTTGGCCCCACCATAGGGTCAAAACCCCTACCCCAGGGGAAATAAAATTTACAATTTGGATAGAGGGCTTCCTGATCTACATAACTATTAATTCAGTTTTCATTTCCGATGTGCGATAGTAATGAACATTTTGGAAAAATTGTCAAGTGTTTGACAATTTTGGCTCTCCCCTTGGGCCCCTGTTGGGCAAGAGTCATGATATGTATGAAATATACATTTCATGTTCCATTTACCACCAAGATGCATCAAATCAAATTTAAAAAGAATTGGCTATGTTGTTTTCTAGAAGAAGTTTAAACTGTTCAATTGTTAACGCACTCCGCACGACGGATGTAAACCAATTGCAATAGGTCACCGGAGAGACTCAGGTGACCTAAAAAAAAAAAAAAAAAGAACAAATGCATGGTTATGATGACCATGAATCCCTCTTCCTAAATTGTGAAATTAATGGCCACTGAGTCCGGGGTTCAGGCTTTTTATCTGGCAAGGGGAAGGGGGGGGGGACAAATATGGTCATATAGTAAACATGTATTTTTTTAGTCACTTGAGTAACTCGGGTAACCTAATGTAGTTGGTCGTGCGTCGTCCGTTAACAATTTTACATTTTTAACTTCATCTTAAAAACAATAAGGTAATTTGCCACTTGGCCATATAATATTAAATTAGAGTTCTATTTAAGAAAATATTCCTTCTTCTGAATAACTCCATGTGCATCGTTTGCTTGTATCAAAACTGTATGAATGTTGTGTGCTTTATAAATGAAACTGTGAATAATATAAAAGATTGACAATGAAATGCCCGCAGGTCTCTGTTTACCAAAAGTTTGAAATTGATGGCCCCAGGAGCTAGGGTACAAGATAATCCGAGATTCCGCCCCCCCCCCCCCCCCCTTTGAATTAATGTTTGCAAACAAAAACAACAAATAA
>WFKH01003881.1:64333652-64360073 GCA_016163765.1 Magallana hongkongensis
CTCTAGTATGAGAAGCGAATATGATTTTGATTCCGACTTTCGTTTCACAATATAGCAATATGGCTGCTCCCGTGAACAAAATCAAATTTGTTGAAAATATGGTTTCACTCGGACTAAAAACCCGTAGGAGTAAGTCAAATACTTACTAGTCCGTCTCAAATTTATTTGACAATGGTTCAACATTGATCAATGTGCAATTAACATCATTATTGAAACAACGTTTCTTATTGGATCATGCAAACTTGTATGACACCAACCAGCGTGCGAGGTTTTTAACCCCGTCAAACTCTGCCTATTCGGTCAAGGGTTTATGTAGAGCGGAGCGGATCAGAAACTCTTGACTTCGAAAGATGAGATTTTTCTAAAAGTTAATACATTTTCACTATATGGCCATATGGGCTCCGCCCTAGGGCCTGAGCAATGGTGAAAGGGGCACAGGACAGTCATCTTTATCCCTCATCATGTTAGATATATCTACCTCCACTGCTGTTATTCTGTCTTGAATCGTCTACTCTCTCCCCATCTTGGCAAGTATTTCCTCAACACTGGAGCGGAATTTAAGTAAGTTTGGCTCGAAAATGACTGGTGCCGAAGAAATCTGGAGTTAAACTGTCCAAATTGATTTCTCGGTAAATTTCTCCAACAAGTGCCAAGTCTTTGTAAGAATTACCCTGCCTGCCTTTTTGAAAGTTTGGGCACATTCCTCTGAAATTCCATAGACTTTTCCAAATGTTTTGCCTCTAGCTTTAGCAAAAAACTTGCCTGATCAGGAATGGTAATTAGTTTGCGGGTCAGGGCGTCTTTGCTGATACAGCTGAACATTTGGTCTATGTTTCATGGATGTGTAATCGGAACCAGTACGACAAGGGCAATAACTCTTGTGATCAAAGTAACCCTAATGTTAAATACTGGCGCAGTTAAAAATCAACCCAGGTAAGGGGATTCCTGAACTATGGTCAACACTTGAAATGAAAACACCAGTAAGATTTAACACAATTTATTAATGTTTATAGAGTTGATTTAAGGTGGCATGGGACACTTCCATGTTGTGACGTTTTGTTTATCGAAATAAACAATTAAACCAAGTGTAATTATATAAGTAGTTTCTTTCCCATTTTTTTCACCTATCAGCGTAGCGCAGTGGTTTAGGGGGTTTACTACGAATCTGTAAGTCAGGAGTTCGAATCCCGCTGGGGGTTTTACAATTTTTACCTCTCCAAATATTTTTAAAAGCTATTTTTTGGTTAAATATTGTAAAATTTGAAAATTCTAAACCGGTGAAAGTATTTAAATTATAATGTACTTTAATCCACATTAATATATACAAATGTCACATACCACCTTAAGTCAAAGATAGCTATTAGAATTTTATAATAATAGAAAAATTGGAAATAAAAAACAGAAGTACTAAAAGTAAAAATTACTATGAAAATATGTATCGTCTGAATTTATAATGAACTGATATTACAATGGATACTTATAGATTTAATTAAATTCTACAGTTAATCTAAAAAAAAAATAAGAAAATGTCAAATAATTGCCAAATATCAAAATATCAAAATATGTCCCTACTGGGCCAACATAGCATCTAAAAATAGATTCAAATAATAATATAAGAGGAACGAGCTACATCTTTAAAATGTCTAAAAAATATACCTCTAAGAAAACAAATAAGTCTATATATAATAAGAGAACCTTCCTTATAATACTGTTATCTACAACACCTTGAACCAGGTCTCGGTAAGGGAAAAACTTAGCTTACATTTGAAAACCTTAAGAAAATACTGTTAAACTTTTAAAGATCTGAAATAAGCCATAACTTCCTAACTTAAACAAAAATCGTGCTTTACCCATCCTAATAAACAAAATCTATCCAGAGCTTTAAAACCAGGAGGTTTATGTGCTAAGAATAGAAAGGGAAACCTACCCTAAGGTAGTCTTACCAAGAGAGAGAAAACTAACCAAACACTCTCTTATATATACCTGTAATCTAATCACTAATTTAACCAATGAAATCCAAAGAAAGAAGACTGACTTAGCCAACCAGAAACTAGCTCACTTATACATCAAGGCAAAAGTGACAACATGGATACTATTTCCTGTTTCTCAAAACATGTGAACTATAAATTATGAAAAATACTGGAAAATGCATTACCTAAAGTAAGTTTTTGAATTGTATATGTAATAATCTGTTGAAACTGTCAGGTATATAAATATAAGAAAACTGTGTTATAAAAAAAAATCCAAACTACTACATTTCTCCCCCCTTAAAAAAAAACAAAATCACAATTTTGTTTAATATGAACACAATAAATAATGTCAAAAGTGACGGGGCTTCATGTCTCTAGCGTTGAAATTTTCTGGAAGGTGAAATAATGGAGGCGCACTTGCGGTGGCTCTTCTTCTGGCCTCTGCCGCTTGATCCCTGGCGGTACGGTACACAGTAGGTACTGGCATCACATGGCTACCTGGTTGCACGTACCGGACATTCCTTGAACTTTTGCAGAATACACAACCTTGTGTGTCTCCATGTTTCAACAAAATATGTTTCCTCATAGGGCCGTATTTAAAACACCGGAACGGACACACGTAACAGTAATAAATAGGAACAAACTCCTTGTGATATTTTATATAATGTGCTCGGTAGGACCCAATCTTTCTAAAGATGTGAGTGCCTGAAGGGCATCCAACAACTGAACACGCTTGCCCTTCCTCTGGCCACTCTGCTGGACCCAAAAGTTCTTCCATCTCTTGATCTTCAACGCTGATATTTAGAACATCCATCTAAAAATATATAAATTTTGTACAAAATAGATCAATAAACTGTGAATATTCCTTAGCAGTAAATACCATGCCCTGAAACTAACTTAATGTAGAATGTACTATAAATCTTAAATTCTAAGATTTGTATTTATTTAAACTGTAATATTTATATAGGGTAATTCAAATAGCTATCTAAAATATGTTTAAGCACAAACATCACACTCTCTACACCACCTTTTAATGTCTGTAGACATACAAGGCCAATACACTCTAGGTTTGACTGATTTTCTACCCTGCCTAAGTGACCAGAAGTTCTATTATCATGCATTTCACGCAATATCTTGGACCTAATTTGTCTTGGAGCAATTAATAACAAAGTCTCCCTATCATTTGGTTCAATCCATCTATAATACAGCATGTTGTTCTTAACTATCAAAGATTCCCATAAACCATAGTAGGTTTTTAAGTCAGGAGCTGCATCCAAAACCACATTTCTAGGGGGTTTTACAGAATAATTTTCTTTCAAATTCATGATTTGTCTAATTGCAGGCTCTTGATGTTGCCAAGTCATTAATCAATCAACTGATCAAGTATCTAACCAGTTAGGCACTATTTCTGAATCACAACTTGCACCACTGTCATCAGTAGAATTGTCAGATTCTGACTCCATCAAATCGAACCTTTCTACGGTTCTAACGGAAACAATCCCAGTGGGCACGGACAATGTATTACTGTCCATTTGCATTGGCACTGTATCTGTTTGACCACCAGAATCGTGACAATCTCCCCAATGACAATCAGGACAATCCATGCGCTTACAATAATTGGGAGGTCTTTTAGACAAATCATTAGCATTATAATGCAACCTGCCTGGCCTATGTTAATTGGAAAAATCATATGTCTCTAAAACTGAAAGCCATCCAGCCAATATCCCTTCTGAATTTTTTTAAATTTTTGAGCCATAGAAGCGATGCATGATCGGTTGTGATCGTAAAATGTGTACCCCACAAGAAATGTCGATATTGCCTGATAAATGTAACTACTGCTAACAATTCCTTGTGATACAATATTTGACTTGAGACTTCTTTAATGTCCTACTGGCATAAGCAATAACCTTCTCCTCACCATTTTGTATCTGTGATAAGACAGCACCTATGCCTGACATGCTAGCATCTGTATCTAGAATAAATTCTGATGTGCTATCTGGATATGCTAATATTGGAGCTGTACAAAGAAGTTCTTTAAGTTTCTCAAAAGAGTTCTGACATTGAGGAGTCCAACAAAATTTCTTTCCTTTTCTTGTCAAATAAGTTAACGAAGAAGCAATGGTAGAAACTCCTATAGTATCCAGCTAAACCAAAGAAACTTCTAACATCAGACACATTTTTGGGGATAGGCCATTCCTTTACTTTTTCACTAGCTTAAGATTTTGCAAAGCTTGGTCAAAAGATTTTCCCAAGATAAATAACAGAGGCATTTTTCCCATCTAATACCTCTAAGAACTAACTCAATTAACCTCTCATAGCAACTGGGAGCATTACACATGCCAAAAGGTAATACTTTGAACTGAAATAACCCCATGTTAGTAGAAAATGCTGTTTTATCCTGATCTTTTCCCTCCATTTCCACCTGCCAATACCCAGAAACTAAATCTAATGTGCTAAAATAAGAAGCACCAGCATACGAATCAAGGATTTCATCAATCATAGGCAAGGGATAAGCATCTTTCTTAGTAACTGAGTTAAGTTGTCTATAATCAACGCAGAATCTCCATGACCCATCTTTCTTAGCAACTAACAACAATGGAGCTGACCACGGACTTTCACTAGGTTCAATTACATCATTCTCGAGCATCTTTGCAATTTCATTTTCAACAATTTCTCTCTGAGAATATGGAAGTCTACGAGGTGGAATCTTAATGGGCTTAGAATCCCCAGTATCTATGCTATGTTTGACAAGATTATTTCTTCTAAATTTACCATCAGGTCCAACAAATATATCTTGATATTCTGTCAAAAGCTGTAACAACTGACATTTTTCTGTTTCAGATAATTTGTCACAAGAGCTTTCATGAAGAGATTGTAAATGCAAATGGAGGACTGAAGCAACATGTTCACATTCAGGTGAATCCGACCTCACAATATCAACCTCATGTATAGAAGCTACTGTCGTGTGTTTCTAACAGGCCTATTTGAAATATTTACAATTGAAAATAAAATCTTCTCTGGATTTACCAAAGTTCTAGCAACTAACAGACCCTTCTGAGACAAAAATTGAAATGGCTCAAGCAACTTATTTACAGATTTGTCAACACTTCCAACTGAATAAGCAGGAACTACTACTTCACAATCAGGGGGAACAACTATGTTCTTAGCAAATCTGACTCTTGCACAAACAGGAGCTGTCTCTCTTTCTAACTACAGTGATGATTCTTTTCCGATATTTAGCGGAATTCCGCTAATTTGAATCAAAGAATCCGATATTAATAAGTATTCTCCGATATTCCACTTTTTTTGCGATCATTTTCCATTTTTATCCGTTTTAAAAAAAGATTAAGTTGTTTAGTCCGTGATCGTTTATATCCTAGTAAGGTAAATGCAAACGTCAGGGTGATCGAGAATTCCTAACATGGCGCGGTTTATCCTGCCAGGCCATGATGTTAATTTTATTTAAGGCTATTTTAGATTTACTAAAGCTTAAATTTTGTCAGCGGCTCAACCTCTGTCTTATGGTCTGCTCAAGCTCTGCTCTGCATCTCTGGTAATAAGATGTAAGATCTTGAAGAGCATTCTCAAGACCTGAAATTTGGGTGTTAATGTGCTCTATTTCACTCTCACTCACTCTACAGGAGGGGAAGTTGACTGTCTACTTAGGTCAGACGACACGTTCCTCAATTTTATATAACATTTTCCAGTTTTACTGCGACTTTTTACATAAACAAATTACAAATTTATCTCCAATCATAGAAGAGCACAGAAAGGGGTGAGAATCCGGACTGTTTTTACTAGAACTCTTTATTACGAGGAGATACAAAAAAGATGCTCGAGGAACATGTCGTCTGACCTTAATGACAAAAGTTTACTTCTAGCACCTTGTGATGGATTAACCTTAACTCTAGCAGTAAATATAGCTCGCCCTACACTATCAAAAATATAATTAAGTGAAGCCATGGTTTCTATTCAGGAATTCTGCTCATGGCACCAAAATTATGTAACCGGAACCAATACGAGAAGGGCAATAACTCTTGTGATCAAAGTAACCCTAATGTTAAATACTGGCTCAGTTAAAAATCAACCCAGGTAAGGGGATTCCTGAACTATGGTTAACACTTGAAATGAAAACACCAGTAAGATTTAACACAATTTATTAATGTTTATAGAGTTGATTTAAGTCAAAGATAGCAATAAGAATTTTATAATAATAGAAAAATTGGAAACTAACAAACAGAAGTACTAAAAGTGAAAATTACTATGAAAATACGTATAATCTGAATTTATGATGAACTGATATTGCAATGGATACTTATTGATTTAATTAAATTCTACAGTTAATCTAATTAAAATAAGAAAATGTCAAATAATTGCCAAATATCAAAATATGTCCCTACTGGGCCACCATAGAATCTAAAAATAGATTCAAATAATAATAGAAGGGAACGAGCTACATCTTGATGCCTAAAAAATATACCTCTAAGAAAACAAATAAGTCTATATATAATAAGAGAACCTTCCTTATAATACTGTTATCTACAACACCTTGAACAAGGTCTCGGTAAGGGAAAAACTTATCTTACACTTGAAAACCTAAAGAAAATACTGTTAAACTTTAAAGATCTGAAATAAGCCATAACTTCCTAACTTAAACAAAAATCATGCTTTACCCATGCTAATAAAATCTATCCAGAGCTTTAAAACCAGGAGGTTTATGTGCTAAGAATAGAAAGGGAAACCTACCCTAAGGTAGTCTATCCCTTACCAAGAGAGAGAAAACTAACCAAACACTCTCTTTTATATACCTGTATACTATTCACTAATTTTAACCAATGAAATCCAAAGAAAGAAGACTGACTTAGCCAACCAGAAACTAGCTAACTTTTATTATACCTCTGTGAATATTTTCAATGTAAAATTACAACGAATAAACATGCTATTCTATCTAACCGTGAAATAGTTTCCGTGCTATCTGCCCATGGTGAATAGACATCGAAACTATTCACCGGCGGCATTCGATTTTCCTCCTTTTAAAACTCGGAACACCTCTAACGTAATCCAATCGCTATATTTAATTCAAAGTCCGATAACTCTAATTTGTTTATCATTAAGAAATTCTGCATCGCAGACAAATAAAGTTTTCTTCGGTATAATAAAATACCTATTTACTGACTATTCGGACGATAGCAAGTTTATTGTCCCCCTCGACAGCAACTATTTCCCTCGGCTTCGCCTCGTGAAATAGTTGCTGTTTTGGGGGACAATAAATTTGCTATCGTCCTCATAGCCAGTAAATAGGTATATAATATATCAATGCAAAAGTGACAACATGGATACTATTTCCTGTTTTCAAAACATGTGAACTATAAATTATGAAAAATACTGAAAAATGAATTACCTAAAAAAAGTTTTTGAATTGCGTATGTAATAATCTGTTGAAACTGTCAGGTATATAAATATAAGAAAACTGTGTTATAAAAAAAATCCAAACTACTACAGCAACAGAAATGTAATTTCAGGCGCGTATTCAGAATTTTTTTGTAGGGAGGGTTGAGGAAATGGTAGTACATGTATGATGTACATGTACGCTTGCAAATTTGTTTTTTTTTTAAGCAGGGAAATTGGGCCCCTTAAAACCCCAACGGGGTCCAGAAGCGAAGTCTTTAAAAGCTAATGAATTTTTAGATTGATAGAAATATTTATATATAAGAATACAATTTAAAAAGGTCTTTCAGTCAAAAAAATTTGAATAAGTTAAAAAAAAATCATTTATTACAACGTAGTTCGAAACCACATTGAGGTTAAACATTTTTTAAAAAATATTTTAAGAATTCCACAATAATAACGTTTTTAATCGGTGAAAATAGAATTCTTTCATCAACACTGAAATCGCAAAGTGTCCGATACCGTACCGCCTAATGGCTATCGTCTAATCTTTGATATCGTATCGCTTGTTTAAGTACAAACCAGGCTTGTCCAATGGTGCGGCGAATTTCCATTGATGTCTTTTGACTAATATCGCATACAGTAGTGATATATTAGTTATCGCATGTAATATTTGAAATATTAGGAAGCTCCGCCTACCTTACCTCATTGGTCAACTCGTAATAGATGCACTTTCACCCAATATGTTTACAGCCCCTCCCGCCGGAAAAAGACCTCTTGGATTCTTTAGGCATTGCATCATGTTCTACTCAGTCCAGATAATACAGAATATCATCAGCAGCTTCTTGAGCCTATGATACAAACATCAATAAACATGGCTATTATGGTAGCAGAGAAAGAAATATTTTTTAATTAATAAACTATGAATTTTCTTTTCTTTTTCCTTAAAGCATTTGCAAATGATAAGTGACCAAACGGATTCTCTATTAAAGCAGTGAATAATTGATAGCAGTGAGAGGGTTCAACATATCCCCGCTTAGAGCCCGTGTACCAATATAAATACAAAGAAAATGACCAGGCAATAAGCTGACATTTTAAAAAATGATTTTTGTTATTAATTCGCCACACTAGAAAGTATTTTATTTTTCAGACATTTGATAAAAGTATGCATATGATCATTGGTATAACGAAACATGGCATAACGACATTTAGCCTGCCATCTACACTTCCGGTTGAATATGAAGCTTTCATACAATCTGATTTTTATAGTTATTTTAATTATTATAATTTAGTTGGGGATCGCCTATGCTGGGATGAGAGAGGTGTGATGGGCGCGCCGACGCGCTGAAAACAACTACCCAATGAAATGCTTAAATTTTCATGACATTGTTAGATAAACAGCATGAAACTGTCAAGACTGTCCATTCCTTTACATTTCTAGACATGTGACACATCTTAGAAATCGTTCCATTTCCGTAACTGTATATAGTTAACTGTAGAAACTTCTAAATAATGTGCAAATTTACTCCTGAACAATCTTAATTTTTTTAATATCAAATAAGATAGCATTAACTTTATTAGGTATGGAAAGACTAAGATTATATTAAATGCATTGTTCCTATTTATGGTCACGATTATGGTCAAATTTTATTTTTATTGGTAAAGATGCTTTAGTAATGCATTTCTTATGATCAACAAAATTTGAGTGTCAGTCGTGGAGTTATAAGCATGATACAGAGAATTATTCCTGATGTTAATAAATCTAGCATTAATGGTTCATGAATCCAGGTTGTTATTTTAATTCAGAAAAATGAATTGAACTGAAAATCGCGCCAATTAAACTCAACTCCTTCCTTGGAAAGGGAAAGTAAAAGATAATTTTTACAGAATAATTATATATCATAAAAAATTTAATTAATTAAAAATCTATGCATCATAAGTAAACCCTTAACATTCAAACAACAAACACAAATATAAAATGGTTATTGTTGATCAGTAAGCTTATTATATAATAAGTTTGACACTTTACTTACCTTAACTTCTAGAGCAATTAATAAATTATATGTTAGGATTGTATTCAATATATTTTTAGTTAAATATACAATACATATCAACTGACCACCCACAAACAAAAAAGTTTGAATCCACAGCTGCGGCCAAAATATTAATACATATATATCATTTAAACATTGATAGCATCGTTTTCAGGGTTTAGGCTTTTGTTTACATTATGTATTTCCTGGATTGAAAATGAAATACCCGGATTCAGATATATGCTGCAAAAATCATTAACAACACATGTTTTCAGATAATATACTATAACATTACCTAAGAATGTGTTCCGGTTGACACAAATATATAAATACGACCTGAATGATGTTTTACTTCATCTGGATGTTTAAAGGTGAGTTTGCTCAAATGATTAAAATTTAATACGAATTTTAATATGCTTTGCTTTCTTTGTTTAAACTTACATGTCTTTATTTAAAGAAAAAAATGTTTGATATTATATTTATAGATTTATTGGGTTATATTAAAGATTAGCTTGATAAATCCTAACATTATGATCATTCTTTGTATATGTAACTTTTTTGTTTCGATATCATTTCTTATGAAAAAATTGCATGATATTTTAAGATCAATTCGTATAGTCACGGATTTTCTTCATACTTTACAATTTGATAGACTTTGATGAGTAAAAAAGCCTAACACCATTTATTTATGTGGTCGTATTGCCATGGTAACGGAGGGTAAAGATGTAAAAATGACATTTTAATGCTTATTTGAGAACATATTGTGAGCAATGTGCACAACTTGGGGTTTTTAGGGTAGAATATATTATTAAACAAAAAATGTCATTTTTCAAGAGAAAGAAAAACATTTATGGAGAAATTTCTTTATTTAATTTGAATTATTTTGATTTTTTGTACACACTATTATGATTGTCCAATTAAGAATTTTAAAAAAAGAAAATTGAGAACTGTTGCTATGGTAACAAGCGGATAAATTCTAATATTTTGAGGCATTTTGCAATGGGTATTTTTCTAATATAAAGTATAGATATATTATATCAATTGTTGACAAGAAATCAAGTATGTCCTGAACTTGAAAGCAACTTGAAAAATATCTGACTTTTGCTATAAATATTTGCCGATGCTATGTAAGTAGGAATTTCTGTGTGATTTTCTACGCAACTTAAATTTCCATAGCAACAACACTTCTATGTTGCATAACAAAGCTTTTTGTGGTATATTATAAAAATTGAGGCATATTTGTACAAGTTCCAACAAAAACAATTGCTAAAAATTTCTAAAATCAAGAATTACAGCATATCAAAATTATCTTCAATTTTTTAGTTTTTCCTATTTCTTGTTCCCATAGCAACGGATTTCAATTATCATAAATAAAATGTATGTTGCATGGACATTGATAAGGATATAAAAAATCAATAGTTTCCCATTTCGGCTTTTAAAAAACGCAAAAAAACCAATTTCAAAAATTTTTAACGGTTTCCATGGTATCATTTTAAAAGTATTGGTTTCTCCATCAATTTTCGTCTATGAAATAAGAATTGATAATAGAACAAAGGTTGTTTTTTGTCTTTGATAGTTTACATTAGTGGGCAAAACCTTCAAATATGGCTTTTAAGTAGGTAAGTGTTGCTATTTTTCCATCTTTAGCCTCGGTTACCATGGCACCGGTTACCCCCAGCAACCAACTTTTAGTGTCTTTTTGTGTTTTACACCAGGGTGTGTCCATGTATGAAATGTGAAGAAAATTGGTAACTATGCGTGGCCAGACCCTTTTATAAATCATTGATTCTTACATAGAATTGATATTAAATCTTAACGGTTTAGGTCCTGGACACAATGGAGGGAATAGTCTTTATTCTTGCCGTGCTAAGTCTCTGTGTTGGATCCTCTTCTGCAATCGGTCAGTACAAGAAATAACATTTGTAATGTATCTTGCATATCAACTAAGTATATTAAAATGTGTCAAGTTTTCGATCAAATGATTGAAACGCTTTCTTTTTTCCCAAACTTAAATTAAACAAATGTCATTAGATTGGATCACTCAGCTAGCTCCAATGCCTTCCAATGTTTCATTTATAATCTATTTTAAGGTCGATCTATGGGATTTATCTAAATGAAGTTATCAGTTTAATTAGGTTATAAATGCTTATTGATGGGTCAGATCATTTCATGAACTTCTTTGGTTTTCTAAAACATTTTAGGATGGCCTTCTGGAACGTACTCCATGATAACCCCTAAGGCTGGATGCCCTTCCGGATGGAAATGGGGTTGGCGTTACCAGGATAATGAGGACAGTGGAAATCTTAACAGAATGACCACTAGTCACCACTTCAATGGTAGGGTATTTTACTCTTAATTCAATAACTCCAAGGGTCACAGATTCGATTGAGCTATTGCTAGTCACGTGAATTTGACTTCACGTGAATCATCTCTTAACTTAGTCATTATGTTAGACTATTGAACTTCATCTTAATCATTTTTTCACTTAAATGTTACTGGAATCACATTTTAAGAATATTATACATATGTATATTACAATGTCTTATCGCATGATATGGGCTTTATGATAGATTTGATCACGCCCCGACCGAAATTATCACCTCATAATATTCCAAGAATGATTCCTTATTACTTATATTTATATAATTTTCAGCAATTGTACGATTAAATATTTGAATATAAATAAGCAAACCCCGCTTGCGCCCCAATTATACGTCATTTGAATTTATTGGACTGTATAGTACAAAATCGATACGTAGTGTTATCACAGGCAGGCAAAGACACTGAAAAATGTAAATATATGAATATAGTAATTGGTTCGCGTTTATGATAGTTTGTCTGCTCATCGAAAAACTTGTTCTAATCTCTCCAAATGGACGATAATTCTACCGACTTATAAATAGATCTTGCAATACTTCAACCAGGTATTGGGTAGTGGTAATTTGTAATGGTAATTGAGTGTAATTAATTTCAAATTTTGATGTAATTGAGGGTATATGTAATTGAACATTTTATCAATTACATGTAATTGTAATTTATTGAATTACTTTCAAAAAAGGCATGTAATTCAAATTACTTTTTAATTACTTTCAATTACACACTGGTGTATATATGAATAAGAAAACTGTCCACAATAGCTATCCATTACACCCCCCCCCCCCCAAAAAAAGTACATAAGTATAAAACCAAAAATATAAATACAAGATCAAGTTAGGAAGAGTAGTTAAAAGCATTTAACTGACTTTTTTTTTTACCAAATATCCAGTCCATGTACTTTTTAATATAAATTTTTTCAATGATTCACTATCTAACCATAAGGTTCCCAAATTTGTGAATATTAATGTTTCAGTTATTTATCAATTTGTTAGGGACCAAATAATTTTGATGTTGTCTATGCTCGATTTCTTTTCCCTTAAAATTGAATTATTTTATTGGAATAATTATGTTTTCAATTATTTTTGAGTTTGATATAAAAAAAAACGCCTCAGTTTATTTTATAAATAAAATCAATGTTTTTTTTTAATTGTATAAACTATTTGGTCATTCTTTTTTAATTGACAATTTGACCTAGAGCTATGGCTTCAATTGAGTTTTAAGGTGGCTCGACACACCAATGCATTATTTGATGGATCGATGAAAAATCATTTTTTTAGAAATGGTTATAAAAAATGACACCTATATCGGCTTCTGATTATTTTATATGATTTTTTTTTTGTGTTTTGTGATAGAAACCGGAAACATCGTTTTAGCTGCGAACAAGATATATTAGAGCTAAAAAGAACTATATGCGATAAGGTCTAATTTCTGCCCCCTTGTTTTATAAATTTGAAAAACAATCATATCATACAGATAGTTTGATAAAACATAAAACTGAATATGCTAGTTACAGAAATCTAAAAGTTTTTCAACATCGATCATTCCTCGTGCTTCTATGACGTCACGTAAATGGACCAGTTCCCGCATTTTCTCAAAAGCATGAAAATTTCATCAGTTTTTCTTCATTTTTAAATAGTAGGCGGTATAGAGCGCAATGTTGCTCCAAAACCATTTTAACATATAGTATTGATCATATTATTTTGCATATCATATTAAAAAATGGTGTTGGAGCAAGCATGCGCTCGATGTTTCCTTTTCAAAAAACTTAAAGGAAGTCCCCCATTTTTGACTAAAATACGTACTTTTTGTGAAATTAGCTCTTTATTAACATATCATATTTCTTTTATGACTTCGATTAGACAATTTATCCTTATAAACATGAACTAGATATGTATTAACCTATCTTTTACCCAATTTCTAAAGCTCTATTCTTAACTTTGAATTTGGGGTATAAAAACACTTTATCCCGCACATAGTCCTTTGGTATCAATTAATGCACAATACAATTATCTATAAATACATATCAAAGACAGCCATATAAACTTTGAAGTATCTTTGTTAAAAAAAATATTTATGAAAATGAAAAACAAGAATTGTAGATTTTTTTTTTAATCTATGGATAAAAACTGCAGAGAAACTGTTACTCGCATTAAACAATTGCTGTTCAATTATATTTCAACAAAAAATTGAAACAAAATAGTGAAATCAAAGAAAAATTGGAAAATATTAAAATCGAACCGATCCCGATTGTAATTCAACTGATCCCGAACAAAATCACATTAAGTTAGAATGAATCACAATTTTGCAAAAATTTCAGGTTATTTAGCAGTAAAATGCTTGGTCATTTAGTAACTTTACAATTCATATCTATTACTCAGAATAAACTGCAGTTTATTTGTATAATTTCAATTTTAAAATAATTCTGATCGGGATCATTTCTTTTTCAATCGGGATCGGTTCAAATTTGATAAATATTAATTTTTTTTTTAATTTCGCATTTTCATTTCAATTTCTTTGTAAAATATCATTGTTTAGTACATACTTTATGTGACTTTATGTTATTCTTTAAATTTTACCCATAGATTAGAAAGATATAAACTAATTACAATTTTGATTTTCAGAAATATTTTTTTAATTAAAAAATTAAACACTTGACCAAACGATCTTTGGCATGAATTTATATATTACACATTAATTGACACCAAGTTTTAAGCTCTAAAATACCCTGGTTGTCCGCAAAACAGTTTTTCCTATTTCACTGAAAAAATACAAAAATATTCATATAAAATAACTGAAAACCGATATTGATCTCTGTTCTGTGGAATCATATTTCCAAAAAGATTCTGGATCGATCCATCAAATAAAATTTGGGTGTGTCGAGGAACCTTAAGTTTTTGTTGCCAAATCTGATCACATGGTGGGTTCCGTTATTGACCAAATAATGGACCAAGAGGTTTGGGTTTTTTGATAACAATCATAGTCTGCTCTATACCCCAAATTTACCTGTATTTTTCCATTGTTTTTATAAAGAAGAATTTAGTGGCTATAAATGTTTAGTTTCAGTGTCCAGAAAAGACTTGTAAACATGATAGGTGTAGGTTAGGGGACATGAATAGTCAGTTCATGTGACTTTATAATTATATGTGAACATTATAAATACAACTGTGAACATGTGTAGGTGCTGTAGCTTAATCATTAGTAAATTTTCATGACAAAATCTGTAGATGTAAATAAATTCAATAAATGTATTTTTCTCAAATGTAATTTGTAATGTAATTAATTACATTTGCAAAGTAATTGTAATTTAATTAATTACATTTAAAAATCCTTGTAATGGCAATGGCAATTTCATTGAAGGTTTTAAGCAAGTAATTGTAATTTAATTAATTACTTTTGAATGTAATTGACCCCATCCCTGACCTCAACAAAACATGGACTGGAATAATTTTAAACCACACCGTTTTGACGATTTAAAGAAAATTTGACCAGTATAAATGCTTCTTGTGAACTATACAGGATTCTTTTTCGACGACATGATATACTATTACTGCTCAAAAACCTCCTACTATGGATCTGGATCATGGCCTCGGGGAAACTACTGCATCATGAAATATGGTTCTTACTGTCCCACAGGTAAAGTTTCGATTATAATTTTCAAGTTATTTGGTGATGGTAGACATTGTATATGTATAGATCTCTTTGATTAATGGTTGAAAGTCCCTAATGGAAAATAAGTTCCCTGTTCACTCTGATGACGTGTGAGCGAGAAAAAGTCAATAGAATATATGGTAAACCGTTGCTTCAGTCGCTCAACTTCACTACAAAACGTGCTGCAGTGTTTCTTTCAAAACTCTATTAAATAGCTTTGTTAGCGAATGAAATAAAATCAACATGGGTGTTATTTTTTCTTATTTATTTTTTTTTAATAATAGTCTTAAACATTGTGATTAGATACGAACTTCTTTTGGGTATTTTTTTTTTTAATATTTGTTATCAACAGGTTTCAGTTCAGGCAGTATTGCCTGGGATGATGAGGATTCGGAAAATATGAATGGAAAGGGCGGATATGTACCCTCGGGCTCTTATGGCACCAATACACGAATCAACTACTGTTGCAGGTATATATTCATAGGAATATCAATGTTCCCGGACGATTTTAAATACCATACATGCATGTGGGCTCTTTACATGGTCTTTGAAAAATCTGAGTGAAATCATACCGTCATTTTTAACGGATCAATAAATTTGTTAAACTTCAATTATAATCGCAGTTACATGTAGGTTTACAAAAGCTATTTCTCTCGCACACTTTAGGAGTGACGGAAGCTCCTACTCTTACATTTCACTCCCAACCACGAATCCGTTCTATCTGATGCGTTACACGTCCTCCTGCCAGAGGGTCAGTGGTATGTATGTTAGAGAGGAGATCATAGAAACGGATGACGAGGACTCAAATAACTGTAACTCAGTGTCCGGAAGTCATCCCAAGGTTACCGGAAGCGGAAACCATCGTCTCTACTACTGCTACTACAGCCGTTATTAAGAAAAATGTGTTCATCTCTGATGCTGAGTAAATGAATAACAGATTATGAAAGTATTTGTTATTTTCTTTGTATTTGATATATCGTTTGGGTGCTGAACAGTTAAAAAATGTGGTTTAGTCGAGAGAAAACAAAACTAACAAACTTGTTGGCCTTAACGGTCAACTTAGCGAACTGCAACACTGAAGACGCTACAAAAAAGCAAAAGTTAATTTTGCTATTTTAAAACGCGTACTGCAGTATGTACAAGCTTGTTATGTGAAAGGATTCTTCAACAAGCCCAGGGGTGACAACAATTATCAATTGATTTTTTAAATCATAAGTGTATAAAATTTCATCGCAATAAAAAAGTCAAGTGAATGATTGGTGTTAAAAATATGTTACTGAATAACGTGTAATATATCGCTATTAGATTAATATCAGTATACATTTTAACCAAAAATATACTTATTCAAATATTAAAACCTCATTTGAAGTGAGGTTTAATGTGTGTCCTTAAACAAACCAATTGCTTTAAAATGGTGACAGTCTACCCGCAATTGCCTTAGAAATTACACACAACAGTACAATGTATTACCTCTTGCATTCCTATGACTGATATGAACCAAAACAATTCAGAAACTGAAATGTTAACTTGGACTCTTAAGAATTTTAAAATGCAAACTTTTAGAAAAAATATTGGAAATTTCTTTTAAAAACTTAAAGGGACTTAGACACAATATATGATCAAACTTATATATTAAATCTTATCTTTCCATTTTTAATGTTTGGAAAATTAATATCGGTATTTTTAATGCTTTGTCAAAATTTGAAAGTAAAATATTGATCGAGTTATAAGCAAGATACAGAGATTGACATTCCTTGTTTTATAAACAAAGCTTGAGCCTTGTTTTTGTTTACGTTTGTTTATTGGTATAAGTTTCGAAAAATGTTGCTTTCTTCTGTTAATAATATTATGAACACATTAAATCAGTTTATCTTTTTTGTCACGAGTCAATTTGTCAAAGAAATGGTTATTCCATACGTTACATCATTTGTAAGCAAATATATGAATCGGGCTTTGTTTACATAACAATGACTTCTTACATCTATATCTCTCTTTTAGCTTGACTTCTAACATTCAAACTTTGGCCATTCATTCAAAATGCGGAAGTAAACCATTTTATACATAAAAATCAAAAATTAAAATTTTGATCTAAAATCGTGTCCAATTCCCTTTAAAGGAGGTTTGAGAAAGCTGATCATCTCGTGGCTGTGTTTTAAGCCATGCATTTGTTTGTTCAATAGGATTCAGTGATATCCAACTGGGTTTTGCATTTGTTTTGAACTTCGCTTTGAAATAGTTTCTCAAATCAGCAGAAAATTACTTGATTTTGTAAGAAAGCATGATGCATAAGAAGTATATAGGTCAAATAGGTAGAAAAATATGCAATTTTGAATTTAATAAAACGTTATGATTTCCAAAATTTGAAATTAGTAAAAGTAAACAAAAGCGCAGGCAGATTCAAACTCGAGATCTGCAGTTTACAAGCCGATTGATATAAATTAAACAATTTAACAAAACGTTTCACTCGCCAGTTTGTGACGTTATGTCTTTAAAAGTATAAGTATTGATATGGTGAGCTACCTTAAAATTCAATAAACATATGGGTAGAACTGTTTGATTGGACTTTAATGCTAAGTTCAATCTTCTCGTCGAGTCTACTGAAGGCAACATCTCCCAATGAACTGTGAGAACTATACTTAACACTTACAAAATCCATACTCTTTAGATTTAGAACTAGAGGGCTACTTTGGAAGGTGTACGTACTTCATATGTGAAATAACTCTAAAACATTTTGCACCAAATATTTCATGTATTTTTAATCGTGAAGATTCAACTTTTTAGACCGACAATTTCCAAGTGTTTCTTGTTTTCTGTTGACAGCTCAGTGTTTTTCATTACCCTTTGCCAGAGACATCGACACATTCAGATGTTAAGGTTTCTCCACCCTCGATGTTTTTATGGTTTAATCCGTGTAATTTTTGTTTTAATTTGAAGATTAATATGTAAACATTCAAATTGAACTTAAATATTGGTATGTTGCAAATATTTTGTTCATGCTGTAGGAGCTAACACAGGTACACTATCATGGCAATTATAGCGACGACTGCTCTCCATTCCAACATCACATTTTTTTTTACTGATTTCTATATAATAAACCAATTTTTTTAAAGAAATTAATCACAATCCTTTATTTTATGTATTTTAACATTTTAAGGCCATTTAAACTTCCCAGTATGAAAGCTGTCCCATTTACAGTACATTTTAATACAATTTTCCAACCATGAATAAGTACAGTTTAGCAACATAAACAGTCTATAACTTTTGAAATAATGGTTCAAACTCACTGAAAATTGGTACATTTGTAATTCATTATATATCCTATCGAAATCTGCAAAGAAATGTTTACCTTGCCAGGTAAAAATTATGAATTGTAGTCTCTGTCGTTTGCCTATGTACGGTTTTATCAGTTTTTCATTGAATTCAGCGATTTCAACTCATACTACTTTCTATAAATTGTTAAACATTAGTGTCATATCACTCTACATAGCTTAAAATGTGTTAAACACTAGTATAAATCAAGAAATATTGGCAAAACCATGCATCACATAACACTAATATTATAACCGATAACGGTAAAATATTCCGGAATGCTCACAATGACGTCATGCGACAATCGAAAGACCTTAACACATTAAAGTGGTTCTTTGGAAAAGATTTCCTCCTGTACGTTAATTCCCCATCCACCATTTTGATGCTTCAGCCACATATTAATCAATTTCTTCACAATGTTTTAATGGCGCCTCCGGCTCAATTCTAGTTCATTTCTACACGTCATTTTGTTTAAAATGTGGGTTGAAGCACATGGTTTTGTAGCTTTTTTAGTAGACGTTGAATTACTACGCGCCGCCTCCACAGTTTTAAAAGACCAACGTCTTCATTGAAATGATAGTATGCCCCTTTTATGTTCCAAACTCTTGGCTTCAAGTGTATGTGTGTGTGGTAATTTCATCTTTATTTTGCACGTTGTATATATAAATATATGATATTATCTTATATATTAAATATATAAAGATATACGTATATTCGAGTATATAAAGTCTTTAAGTAACTATCATCATTCACGTTAAATGAGAATTAATCCATCGCCTATAATGACATGTTTTCTTGTTCATTTCACTAAACGGTATTTTGTAATCTCCATACTCAATTTGTTTTCATAATAAGGCCTCCGCTCTGCAGGCAACCTTTAGTGATCTGTCTGTCCGTCCATCCGTTTGTCTGTCCGTCCGAGATCACTTGTCCGATGCATATCTTATTTACCCTTGGACCAATCTGGCTAATACTTCACCAACAGAGTGCCGGGTGCCTTTCAGTAAAGGGTGTGCAATGACTTTGAACTAAGTTTCAGGGTGAAATGTTAAGGTCACAGCAGATCTCTTAAAAAATCCAGTTTTTGACCATAAATTATCTCCATGGCTTAATCTTGCTCAGATAACCTAAAAATACCTGTTGGTAAGGGGTAAAGATCTTGAATTAAAGTTCTATGCGCACAAAATTTCTAAGTCTTAGGTCAAGGTCAGCGCGAAATCTTCTGAGATGTTGTTGATCCTTTTTTCCTTTATATACGCAGGGTCATTCGAGATGGACATCATATCAATAATGTCTAGTTATTGTCTATTTAAATAAGTAAAATAAAACTTTTAGAGTGAAGAAATCCGAAAATATATCTGTTATGTCTAGTTCTTAAACGATAAATACAGGTACATGCATTTTATTACAATCTGAAAATCGTCAAAATAGAGACGCAAAAAGCATTGTTCAGAGTAGAGAGTAGTAGGCATTACACCCTCTTGCTACATGTGCAGCCAGGAAGTCGGTATATTCTGGCAGCGTCTAGTTGGCATTAATCTATCTTCAGCTACTAAAATGGCAGTGCATGTTCTGATTAAATCGTTTTCAGATTTCGTTTGGGATTTTTCCATTGCTTTTTCCATGTTTAAGTACCCAGGTTTCCGCATGTTGTGTAATAGACTGGTCAACATATGTTACTGATGATAAGTTTATCTGATTTAAGCATTTAATATATAAATAAAATGTTAACTTTCGTTCGAGCAACTGCAAAAGGTAAGTTTTCTATAGCTAACATCAAAAAGTAAACGTGGCATTAATGGCATTCGTTGCTGTTTTTTATTATCTGTTTGATGAGGAGTGAATATTTTAAAGAGATTAAAAGTACGAATGTGATTTTTCAAGTTGATGGACACAATGGAGGGATCTAACATTCTTCTTGTTACCTTACTGAGTCTCTGTGTCGGATTTTCCCAAGGTATGTACGTGAAAAAAGTATAAAATATATAAGCAATATATTGATTTAGTTCTTCAGATTGAAGATCGATCCCTTTTTAATGATGTACATTGTTTTCGTTGTGGTTTATTTAAGTCGTCCTTAACTTGCGAATTGTTCCTTTGTTTTTCAATTTCTCTCGGAAAATTACAAAATTAAAGGATGTCAAAACTAACAATTTTAAGAACTTTTTACTTGATTTACTTTAAAAGGGTTAGGTAATATTTTTCATATAATGATATTGAAGAGCAATTTTATGCTTTTTGTTTTAATATTAGCAATAATTTGATATTTGCTTTCAAATTGGTTGTCAGGTCAGTTTCATTATTTTAAGAAAACTTTATTCTCTGTACATTGTAGCCTGGCCTTCCGGTACCTACTCCATGATGGCCCCTCGCACTGGATGTCCATCCGGATTTCAGGTTGGGTGGCGGTATCAGGACAATGAGGACGCCGGAACCCAGAACAGAATAACAACTGACCATCACTTCCAAGGTCATATATTTACTTAATTTCCCAGATATTTGTGAAAAATATATCAACTTGATATGTGGCATTTAACCATATACAAGTATATTATTTTATTTTATATTTTTGAACTTTTTTTTATTAAATGTATATCTAAAATATGTACATTTTAAGTTATTTTCATAGATTTCTCTAAAGTAAGATATCTAAGCAGGTCTAAATCAGCCGTCGGGTATTTCAATTGATTAATTGTTAAATCAATGTATGTATTCAAAATGCCAGTCCTAAACAGAGATCTGCGAATTCTCTTGTTTCATTTGTTGAGATTCGAAGGAGGCTTATAGAAAGAATTATTCTTATAAGCAATTTTGGTACAAAAAAACACGTATTTTTAAGACATAAAACCATATATTGTGATTAAAAGTACATATAACACTAAATTTCCAATTGTATGAATCTAAAAGTTTATGAATAAGAAGCTTTACGTAGATGATCATGAAGAAAATATGCATTCTCTCTGGAAATTTGGCGGACTTTCTAAACATGAAAAAAAAATTTAAAAACCAGAAACTGTTTTTTAAATTTTCATTGTAGATATACTTTACACATTTGCCTAACAATTTGACATAATTATCCTTCAGGTTTCTTTTTCAATGACATGATATCTTATTACTGCTCCAAAACATCGAGCTCTGGATCTGGGTCATGGCCTCGAGGAAACTACTGCATCATGAGATATGGTTCTCACTGCCCCTCAGGTAAAGTTTCAGCTGATTTTCCAAACATTTTAATTTACCTAAAAGTAACAGGAGCCATAAAATCAAAGCGTAAATAAATATGCCCCTCGTTGAGTATAAGGCTGGGAATTACCCTTTCATAGACCTGATGACGTCAAAATTGGAGTAAAAGAAACAAGAGTGCTGACCAAAAACCAAAACCAAAAAGTCAATTTTAAAAAGAAAAAAATCGGCAATAGAGTGTTGGCTTTTGAATAACCGTTACAACAAAATTCCGGAGGTAGTACATCATGTAATGATCAGTGACAGCAATGTAAATTAATGGAAGCTCTTGCATTGCATGCCAAATTTTTATATCTTAAATGACATGCAAGTTTTGAAAATATCTAAAGATATAAAATTATCACGTGGCAATAAACGTCACTAAAAAAAGGATTTTTTAAAGTGTAAGAAGATATCTTCTTAAGTTTTTATCTTACCAACCTTCAATATGCATTTTATTATGAAATTTTAAAAGTACTTTTGTATTAAATGAATATAATCAATTATTTAATGGTTTTCCATAGGTTTTAGTTCGGGCAGTATTTACTGGGATGACGAGGACACCTACAATATGAACGGTAAAGGCGGATATCTACCGTCGGGAACTTTTGACAGTGATACACGAATCAACTACTGCTGCAGGTATAGTTTAAAAGCCTAGGGCTCGATGGTCGTGGCCATTTTTAGACTGTATTGATCTCTTTTAAAAGAAGAGCTCCATGTAAAAATTTACCAAAATACCCAAATTTAAAAGGTAAAATATATGAATTTTTTCTTTACCACATAATCGTTTATAGCGTAACAAATCATGTTAAAATTTTTAAGATCTGACGGTTAAATTGTTGACCATCCAACCTCCTTAGAAGTATATTATATTAAAGGGGCATGGTCACGATTTTGGTCAAATTTTATTTTTCTGTTGTTATTATTTACAATGCTTTAGGAATGCATTTCTAGTGATCAAATGAAATTTGAGAGTCAGTCGTAGAGTTATAAGCAAGATACAGGGCTCACAATTATTTGTGCTCGTGTCCTGTTTATGTTTACATAGGTCAGAAAAAAATCTTTTTACAAGCTGATTTATCTATCTTCTTATTCATTTTAAGCATAAATAAACAGCTCCTAACGTTTAACACATTCATTTTAGGTCTAAAACTGGATTTTTCACTTCAACATTCAAAATGCAAACAAAAGCTTTGTTTACATTGCAAAGAATTGTAAGCTCTGTCGCTTATAACTCAACGAATGACACTCAAATTTTGGTTGCCTATGACAAGTACCTTACTGAAGCATTGTAAACATTAAAATCGGAAAATAATTTTTCACCAAAATCGTGAACATGCCCCTTTAAGGTCTTTGTAAACAAACAATGCTAAACCGCTTGACAACACCAATTATGCATGCGTTTTTTATGCCATTGTATTCCACACTTTATTGGTGCGATAGACATATATCATGAAAGCAACAAGTTCAATATATTTAAAGGGTGAAAGTTTACAGTTTGAAGGTCTTGATAATGCATATATACCACTAAAGTTGGTTTCCAATTCATTGCTTATGGTTTGTTAGGACTGTAAATCATAAATCCTAAATCCTTCTTTTTTTCGAATAGTGTTTCAGTTGCATAGATGTACGTGTTTAAATATTCCATTTGGGGTTTTTTTTAATTTGTGCATGGTACATTGAATAGGAGTGACGGAAGCAGCAAGTCTTACATTTCACTCCCCCACACGGATCCGTTCTATCTGATGCGTTACACATCCTCATGCCAGATGGTCAGTGGTATGACTGTAAGAGAGGAAGTCATAGAAATGGATGACGAAGACACGTTGAACTCCGACTCGGTATCCGGAAGTCATCCAATGGAATCCGGAAGCGGAAATCATCGCGTTTACTACTGTTACTATACCCCTTACTAAGCAAAAGACACTGTGATTTTGCTCTGTTGCTTTTGGAACGATGAATAAACTACCGATGTGTGATCATTGATTTTGTTTACGTTTTCTTGTTTTATCGCTAGAAAGTAGATGGAATTCAACGATTTCTTCAAAAATTGAACAATTTAATCAAAATGGGTAAACGTAACGCAATGTTACTTGTTCATCATGCTAAATGAAATCGAACGTCCGTACATAGAAACAATCTATTCACTGTGTTGCTGTCAAATGAAGAAAAAGTGTGGCATCTAAAATGGAGGTTGCTACTTTGCAAGCCGTGTGACTTCATATGACTTTGGGTTATGAGGGTTTTGTTTCGATTAAACAGAATGTTGTTTTGCTTTTATACCAAACAATTACTTGAGACATGCAGTTAGTTTTATACTAAATGTTGCATACAGCACATTTAGTTGCCTAAACAAAAACCGGATTAGTACATTTAGCAAATCGAATTTCAAAGTCTGGTATTATTTTCATAGCTTTATCTAATAATATCTTTCCTACTTTGTTTGCAGTGTTTGTTTCTATATATTTAACCCTGGACGGACTTCATTTGCGTACGCTGAGGTGCGCTGGTCATATGACCGGCGTTAAATGGCGAATTGGCAAATGAAGTAAACCGGCGTAAAACAAAAATGGAGAAACATATTATTGTCTGTTGTTGTAACTATGGTAACAGATGTAACAATTCCAAAAGATACCTTTCTTTATCGGCTTTGCTAGAATTCCTACATAGGTAGAAATAAAATATAATTAACTGGTAAATATGTAGCAACGCAATTTCACCAACAATACCAGGAAATACAGATTTATTTTAATGGTCTCTGCGCAAAATTCCAAAAATTTGTTAAATCAATGCATTCACTTAATGAGCATGCTGATTTATTGATAAATATATACATTTTTTTTATTTCATTACATCACCAAACCGTGAGATTCCGCCATACTTAAAATAGCGGCGAATTCCACGCCGGTCTTTCCAGACCGGCGATATTGGCGTATATACGCGGGCAAGATCAACCGGCGTATTCGGCGTTACTGTGAATGCCTTCCGTTTCCTAAATACCAAATAAATGTTGATGCATGTCGCAACGACCGACCTGCGTGACCCAGCTTTGTTTCACATACTATAATGGTTTTGAAAATACAATCTTAGAATAGGTTTTCAAATAGTCTTCTTTCAATATTGATACAAATCTGACAGACAGGGAACAGAACTTAAGGATGGTCATTTTCCTACTCATACTTAAGACATACCTGTTGTATTGCAGAGTACTGTGCTATTCAAGTAAACCCTTTAAAAACTGGTAACGTCTTCCTTAATTCAGTGGTTGCTGTTGTAACTGACACTAGCCCATCCTTTAATCCAATCGTGACGTGTTCTCCTTTAATTCGGTTCCGCGGGGTAGCAATTTTTTTCTCTTTTCCATTCCAGCAAGGAGATCTTAGTGTGGAGTAAGCTTTCTTTTCTTTCTGTTGGTTTGTTAAGGTGTCTGTATATTCTGGGGTGATATCTTAGCCAGAAATTGTTGTTTTTGGAACACAAATCCATGGGGGTATTGGTCACAGGAGCAGCATCCTTGTGGTCCTTGTTAATACTGGTATGGCTTTTGAGGTCCCCTGACCTTTTGAAACTGTTTTCTTTGTCCAAACAGAGGGAAAATATCACACACAGGACATATTGAGGAGCTAGATATATGTTTTCTTCGATTTTCTTCTTGTTTATCAACTCGATTTAAAATACTCTAAGTTTACTGCGATGAACTTCATATGGTCTACGTCCACTGTCGTACATCGTCTGAAATTGTCTGTTAACAATATTATTTTTAAAAACTACCAGGCCATTTCTTACCATTTTTTAATTGAAGCATCTCTAAGATAACAAAAATCAAATGTATGATTTTGCAGCCCCCGGGCCTTGTGGGTGGACAAAAATTGCAAAGAAAAAACCAAATTTTCAAAAATCTCTCATCAACTTCCACACAAGTGGAAAAAAACTAAACGCATGGTTGCATGGTTATGATGTCCACAAAGTCATTTACCAAAATTGTAAAATTCATGGCCCCAGGGTTAGTGATTCAGACCCTAGAACGGGGCCAGTATTGCTAGCCTACATAATAAACATTTGTTGAATTTTAGAAAATGTTCTTCTCTACTTCCATATATATTTAAAAAACTAAATGCGTGGTTATTTTGTTTATAAAACCCACTACCTAAACTATGAAATTCATGGCCATTGGGTGAGGGATTCAGGCCCTTGGGGGGGCCAATATGGTCATATAGTGAAAACGTAACTTAGAAAATCTTCTCTACCCTCTACTATCTTATATTATTGAGAATAGCTAAATGCATTTTTATTATGTCCATGAAGCCCGCTACTTAAATTGTAAAATTCATGTCCCCTGGTCAGGAGTTCATACCTTAGGATGGGGCCAATACGGCCATATAGTGAAAATGTATTAAATCTTTAAAATTATTTTTCTCTATTTCCATATATATATATATATATATATATATATATATATATATATATATATA